>PVIH01020551.1:0-32071 GCA_004025045.1 Sigmodon hispidus
AAAAAAAAGATGTATGTTCTTTTCAGTGGAAACTTAGAAGTCTGAATATTTTTCCAATAAGTAATTTTTCACTAAGTTTATTTACAATAATAATAGATGTCCTCAAAGAGTTTGTATGCAGTGCTTTTTATTCAAAGTTTCTTCCCACAGTGAGAAATTGAATATGATATCAGTGCCAGGCAATAATTAAGTGGCTAAATATGGAAAGACAGGACATTACATCCCTAAAAAAATAATTTTTGTGATGATGTCATAGTGACAAGTTTTCATGTAATGTGAAAAGCAAAGTGCTAGACTGTATACAGAAAATGATATACTGGAAAAATAAAACAACAAGAAATAATTTCAGACTGACACATTTCATTAAGAAATTATATACTTTCATAAAATACATGTGTGTTTAATGCTAGCATTGTTACTCAGAAATGATGTTTTATCTACTTTAAATTTTAATTTACATTTGCAATTATACACAAGGATTATATAATTACTTTATAGATTATTATATATATTACTGTACTAAATCATGGTTTAAGCAAGTTTTTTTATGCTTTTCAAAGCTAATGAAATGTCAAAGAAGAAAAATCTCTCTCTGGCGTTGGCATTCAAGCCAATTCTCTCATGCTGTCATCTCTGTCCTCTCTCTTGCCCTCCTGGCTCTCCTACCTTTTCCTCAGCTCTGGCATACTGGTTAGAGAAGTACTGGAAGCCCATGGAGACCCTCACAAATTCTAAAAAGAAATAAAAAGTGAACTGACATCCTTTTTGAACAGTTACTGAAGGCTCACTCTAAAAAAATCCAGAAATGTGGGAGTCAGGGAACTAAAAGAGAATATGTTATTTGGCCCCTTTCCATGGCTATAAAGAAGTAATTGTACACAAATTGGCATAAAGCACTGTTGTAACAATCCTCTCATTTATGCAACTACAAATCTTGACAGCGTCAGTGGAGGACAAATTCTGGGTTTTCTTTATATCCATGCAAGTAATGCCTTTTTTAAAAGAAAAAAATGTGTGTATGGATGTTTGTCCCATATGTATTTCTGTATACCATGTACATTCAGTGCCCTGAGAGTCCAGAAGATGATGTTGGGTTCCCTGGGGCTTGAATTACAGATAGTTGTATGCTTCCATGTGATCCATAGGGATCAAACTTGAGTACTCTGAAAGAACAAGTATGCTTAACCACAGAACCATAACTCCAGACCCACAGGAGGTGTCTCAATTTAGTTAACATTCTCAAAACTCATCTAGACAATAGAGGGTAACATTTCTTAGACTTTGATTAATTGACATGTATTAGAAGTGAAACATTCTATTTTTAAACTACAACACAGGCTGCTTTAGTTCCAGAAACTCATAACTATCTTTAATATCAGTTTAGAGAGTGTGTTGTCATTTTTAAGGGCGCATACTGTATGTAATCATTTGTTCGGTGGTCAAATGGACACCACATGCAATTTACTTCAAAACATTCAGGTCACAGAACTTTTTGCCAAATACTGAGTCTTAGTCAAAAGTGTCATAAAATGCCTAGACCAGCTATGTTCACATGCCTCATGTTTATGATTATACTGCCCAGACCAGCTATGTTTACATGTCTCATGTTTATGATTATACTGCCCAGACCAGCAATGTTCACATGTCTCATGTTTATGATTATACTCAATACTGGCACTATAACATCAGGTGTTGTAAAAAAAAAAAAAGATGTAGATATGTGAACTGTACCTCAAGAACTGGATATCTACTTTGTGAGAGTTAAGAAAATCTAAGCACAAGGTTAATATTACATACAAGAAATGGGGAGCTTCACAGGGCCTAGCAACCCTCAAATAAGGTTAATAGAAAGGCTGTATCCTGTATCAGAAACGATTATCTCATGGGAATATGATTGCTCTCCCCAAGGGGATGACAATAGTAATAAAATTTTCAGGTTACCTTTCAGAGACAATATTGACATAATAATCAATGATACTACACTGCACCGTGACAAGAACTGCCTAATTATGCCTATCACCTCTGCTCCCACTCCAATTCTTTCTCTTCTTAAATGCAAAACTTGCATCAGTACCTCAAAAGACAATTTTGGAGTCACTGAAATTCTTTATCTTTTATTACTCATTTTCTCCTTTCCACTTTTGTACATCTTTTCAATTTACCAACTGAAACAAATGTATTTAATGCTATTTGCAGCTCTTATAAAGGGTAAAGTTTCCCTTATTTCTTTTTCAGCTCTTCTCTCTTTAGTGTATAGAAGGGCTACTGATTTCTTTGAGTTAATCTTGTATCTTGCTACATTGCTGAAGGTGTTTATCAGCTGTAGAAGTTCCCTGGTAGAATTTTGTGGATCACTTACGTATACAATAGACTTTTCTTAAAGAGTCATCATTGAGCATTCTGCAGCACTTACACTAAGGTCCTTGTTAGTCTCTCCATATATCCTGTCTGTCCTTTAAAGTGATAGGGGTTGTGGATGTCTATAAAGGCAGACATGATACCAGTCCTACCTTCAAGTAGACTTAAGCATATTTATGTCTGCTAACTAGAACTCTTTGTTAATCAGAAAATCTAAACATCAAAGTGGACTAAGAGAAAAACACATGTTATTCATGTTAGTTAAGAACACTTAAGCCTTAAGTGGTTGTTCTCAACATATGAACAGCAACCCCTGGGGTCACACATATCATATAGCCTGCATATCAGATATTTACATTATGATTTATCACAATAAAAAATTACAGTTTTGGAGCAGCAACAAAAATAATTTTATATTGCTTATGTCACCACAACACGAGGAACTGTATTAAAGAATCGCAGAATGAGGAATGTTGAAAACCACTGCTAAGGGCTTTTAGAATTATCAGCGAGAAAAAATAGCTATATTCATTGTGGCTTTGACAGTCAGTATAGGTTTTTAACAGTCAAAATCATTCAGAATTTGTAACTACTAAATGCCATATCCCATTGCTCTATTAATGAAATTGTCAATGAACAATAAAAAATTAGTTGCATAAATATTGCATCGGTGGAGGCAAAAATCTCAATCTTAGTCTCTCTCTTTCTCTTCCCCATCTCTATTTCTCTCATTTATTTATTTATATATATTCATAATCCAATTGTTTATGTTTTATTTCACACTGTTACTCTATACAATATATTTATTCATATGTGGAGAGGTAGTACATTCATTTAACTTATAAGAATTTCTAATCATATAAAAAAACAGCAAAATAGTATCGACCATGTGCTTCCTCATCCTACTTCAACATTTAGCAATGCTGTCATTTTAGATTTAATTCTTCTCTACCCCTTCCTCCACCTTTTGATTCTCCTCCAGCATATTTTAAAAGTGAAATTCAAGCTCACAAATACAATCCCAGTATTTGGTAAGCTAAGTCAGGAAAATGCTATGAGTTTGAGGCTAGGTTGAATTACAATGTGAATTCTAGGGTATCTTTGGGTACATCATCATATCTTATCTCAAAAAAATTTAAAATTAAGAGAAAAGGAAATTTAATGTAATTTCTTCTCCCAAACAGTCTTATTGTCTCTATAGACAAGGACATTTTAAGAAAGCATGACCAAAATGTCAATTCACCTCAATTAGCAGTGGTTATTTATTACCTAATGTCTGGCCTGTATTTAATTTTCCCTAGTTATCTTACCAATATCTTTTGTATGGCATACTATATGAGAATCTAAAACAAGGTATTTGATTGATATTTTCCCATGTGTCTTCTTATCTATGGCAGCACTCCCTATATTTTGTAATGTAACAATTATCAGTATATGAAGATGCTATTGTTTCTTTTCACAACTACAGAGATCTCTTTTTGGGTTCATATGTCATATTTCATTCAGTTCTCTGGTAGTATGTATTTAAGTTATTTCTAATCTTCGGCTATTCAGAACAGCACAGTAGTAATTTTCCTGGAGTGTGTCTTCTTATATTTTCCCAGTGGGTTTGTATTTCTGTTGATAGGGTAGCTAAATCAATTGTTCCATATACATATGGTTTTTTATTCATATACATATACTTTTTTTTTTTAACCTCACCAACAAGATATTCTGGTACTTCGATTATACTTCACCTTCATCTTGACTCCAGTACTACTTTATGGAAAATGATGTCAATTGAAACTTTTCAGCATTGTCACCAGCTTTCATTTTGCTCTTTGTAATTTCCTTTTATTGGGAAAATGACTAGCTTTACAATCTTAAGACATTTTTCACAGATAAGTGGGTTGGCTAGTCTTCAAAACCTGAAAACCATATTGAACCAAATTCCCAATTCGTGTATAATGCAGTTTACTGGCACTGTTGAATTACACGTTAGGTATTCTGCTAGAAATTTCCTAAGTGCTAATATCTAAAAATACTTTTGTTTTTTTCCATCTATAAACAGAAGTTCTATGGGATTTCTTACAACTAAGTTAATTACTCCCAAGAAATCTGTAAGAATAACAATCATTAAATTCATGTTACTTTTTTTTGTTAAATATAAAATAAAGAAGAAAAAAAAAGAAACACAGTAAGAAAAAAAAAAGAATAGCAATCATTTTTACCTTGCAGTTCTGAACAAAATATTTTGATCAAAAAAGTCCAGCAAACTTGGAGGCAGGGAGGTACTCACATTGTCTATTGTACAAATAAGATTGATGATTGACAGCAACCAATGCTCAAATCTCATCACAGGCCAGGTATACTTAAATGCAGAAATGGAAGAATATGGAAGTACAGTAGTAGCCATTAAGATCTTTAACTGGTTCAAATGTCCAAGAGCAACAGTATACATGTCAAAATCTTCATGTAAGATTTTTTTCAAGTCACATGAGCTGTGGTAGACTGAACCAAGTCACAGTTAAATGCACAAAATTATAGACACATAGATGGATGAGGGTACCTTGCCAGGACCAATGGTTGCAAAGTATTTGTGGTGAGATTTTTGTCAGGCAGAAGTGAAGACTTTTGGGCATAGGGGACAGAGACATTCTTTTCTAAGTTGCCCTCAGTCAGAAAATGGTCTATTGTTTCCTTTCTAGATTCATTCTTCTCAAAAGTCGTTGAAATGCTAGTTAGAGACTGAATGTTTACCATTTGTAAACTAAATGTGAGCTTGAGGTCAGAGGGAATCTGAGTTAACCTCATAATTTGGTGGTTCTGTGAGCTTGTCCATAATTTAAAAAATCTGCTTGTTCAAATGGAGATAATGAAGGAGAAGTATATATGTCTAAAAGGCAAGTGTCAGTATCACATTCTACTTTGGTGTCTGATGAAACCAAGAGGACTTTGAATGAACTTCCTCCAACTTTCCTCTCACAACTCACACACGTATGGTCACCTAGAGAAATGATTTTTATCACGGGCACATTTCCTACTTAGAGTGAGTGGTGTAACATGGGTCCTTCTCTGGTAGTTCACAGAATTGTTTAAGTAAACCAATTTTACAATCCCATGGAAACCAAAGGGTCCCAACATAAATGTGATACTACAAAACTTGCCTTTTACAGATGTAACGTTCCCTTTGTTTGTGGGTATAACTTTCATACAATCTTGCAAAGCACAGTGTCCTCTTGTCCTATGAGTGTGTGTAACTAATGAATGGCTGTCAATTTCATCTGTTTATTTCCCAGGTTTTATGAATCTCATCATCCTTGTTACCCTATGTGAAATACTTAGAAGAAAATATCTGCGTTAGTTTTCAGGGTGTACTAAAGAGGAAAGAGAGGGTTTGTTGGTAAATGCACTCAAAGTACTTACGTTAACTCTTTATTGTACAACATGGGGACAAAAATGCCTACCTATAAAGATAGCTTAGAAAATTTATATAAACAATACATACATCTCCCATTCCAGCTTCTGACATACAGAAGAAATAATAGGCATTTTCAGTTAAGAAAAAATATTTTATAAATTATGAAATCCCTCAATTTATTTCTAAGGATTTCTGTTCATGTTTCTCTCTCATCCAGGAATATTTTTTTCCAGGAGAAGTCAGCCAATTAAGATTGAGTAGGTCTCTTTCTGCTATACTATGTTTCTCTTTCATCTAGTAAGTGAGAATATGCAACCCAAAGTAGCCCCTCTGTGGTAAAGATGCACAAACCAGCAGTATTAAGATCACCAAGAGACTCTATGAAAGTGCGGAAGTAAATCATTTTGCCAGCCCTGACACATTTCTTAGGCAATTGTGACTGGTTGATCCTATGGATTTTGTCTGCTTGCTTGTTTGTTTTATTTTTTTCTTCTAAAAACATTTCTTTTAGAAGAAAAGAGACCTTGTCCTCTTATTGATGAGGAAAAAATTCATGCAGTGTTCAGAAAGAAATGTCTGTTTCTTGTAAGTCGCCTTTATTATATTTAGGTATTCTCCCTGTATTCCTGATCTCTCCAGGGCTTTAATCATAAAGGAGTGTTGGATTTTGTCAAAGGCTTTTTCAGCATCTAAGGATATGATCATGTGGTTTTGTTCCTTTAGTTCATTTATATGATTGATAACATTTACAGTTTTTCGTATGTTAAACCAGCCCTGCATTTCTGGGATGAAGACTACTTGGTCGTGGTGGATGATATCTTTTGTACTGCAAACCATGTGGATGCTATCTCAGAAATAACCCCCATGGCATGGACTTCACAGTAGAAGCATATTATTATGAATTTGAGTGTAAGTAGTGGTCACTGGTGACTTTGCTTTGCACATTCTCACTGACCAGATGAAAGAGAAGCCATTGTTCAGTAGAAAGAGACCCACCTAAATGTGACCAACTTAGAAAATGTCACTTAACCTAGTACAGCATTGTTTTTTCTTCTCCGAAATAAACAGTTGGGCTGAACAGAGAATAAATATTCTTCATATTTCTAATGGGCTGTAAACAGCAGCATCAGTTAAAGGTTTTGAATCTTGAAATACTGATTTTCGGGGTTATTTTGGCACTCGACTTGGCACCTAGTTGAGCTCTACTTGAGGGGGAGATGCTTACACTTTCATGAGTTTTGTTATCTTCATTTACTGAAGTTTAATAACAACGAATCCTCCATTAACTTTGCCATTTCTTCTTTAAAATAATTGTAAAATTTGATTGCATTTCATTATTTCTAAGGATCCATCATCTCTGGCCTGAATGATTTCAATGACACACTACACAATTTCTGTAGCTTCTATTTAGCACCACCCCCTACCCACTACAAACCATTAGCTTTCAGTGCATTAGCCTGGATGGTACTTTGGAAATCTTTCTGATTATATAATTCTTTTGTTGAAAATTCTCCCAATGGATCCTACCCCCATTTAAAAGCAGTGTGCAGTTCTTCACTATGGCAGTTTAAATATGTTCCCAAAGGACTTCACATATATTATGAGAACACTTCAATTCCTTTTAAGGATTTTCTTTGAAAATTCTGTCTTTATTCTGTGGCTGATTTTTTTTCTTTGCTTTGCTTTGTTGTTGATTCACTGTAAAATAGAATCCCTACCATGTGTATTATCACTCTCTATTGCTGCTATTCAGCTTTATTTTATCATGGCATTTATTATAATGTTCTGCCCTCATCTGCTTAGCATGTAAGTTTCTCAGAAACAGGAGCTTTCTTTTGTTCACTGAGGTAATTACATCCTCTAGAATAATACTTGGGCACCAAGGATACTTGAAAAGGGCATAAGTAATCGTTATTTCAAATTTACCTACAGTTACATCTAATTTATGTAGGTTTATACATCCATATATTAAATGTAGTTGCCTCAGTTTGGGTGATTACTTTCTCCAAGAGATATAGACTATCTGACAAGAACCCTAGTACCAGATATGAGAAACTTCCTTTGAATTGTTGATCAGGGGAGTCCAAATGACTGAAAACAAAACAATATGGGCTATTGCTACTGACCTTTGTTAAATCATAGAAGTTGAAATAAGTCTCTGTTGCTGAAAAATTTGAATATAGGACTCAGAGGATTGGAGCTGGAACTGACGAGAAAGTTTCCTCTCTGAGGACTAGCTTTCATAGTATTAGAAGATACTATTCAGGATGCTAAGAAAGGAAAGTAATCATTGATTCTACCCAGCTGTGACACCTATAAACCATAATAATGTCTGGCATGGAAAGATATCCCTAAAGGTACAATAGTGGCACTTATATGTTGGCAGTAATCAACAGCTCTCTGATTGGACTTGAGAACCACCCAACAGGAAAGAAATCATGATTGGTACTAGAAACCTAGCCAATTGCCAGTGACCAGGAAAACCTATTATTGTCCTATTCCTAAACCAAAGTATTTTCTGTTTTCTAAATAGCTATCATCTTAGCAACACGTAAGTCTCACTCTTCATCATAGAAACTTCGTTTTTGCAGCACAAGGAGACCATTATGAAAAACTAAAACTTGTCAAAATACAGTGATGAAGTGACCATTGTTGCTCTGTTGCAGTTAAAATATCTGCAACACACTTCCTGTAGCTAAGACTTAGGAAACATTGCAGAAGAGCAGGTGGAAAGATTTTTAAGAGCCAGAGGATGCCTAGGAAGGCTTGAACAATTCTATTAACAGTTGGCATCTCAGTGCAGATGGGAGAAATTTCATGGGACCTCACCCTTAAACTAAAAGCTACAAACAATTAACAACAACTGAGGGAGAATAAGTTTTCTCCAGGGATGAGCCCCCTGCTTAATTATCTGACACCCAATGCCAGCCTGAAAGACACTCACAAACAACACAAAGTGGACTCAAAGGTTGCATTTGTACACAGTGTAGAGGACATAATAAAGAAAAAGACACCTTGAATTTGAGAGGAAGAGAAAAGACATGGAGAAGCAGAGAGAGAAACAATAGAATTATACCTTTAAAAAATAAATAATAAAAGAATAGTATCTGATGCCTAGTGGCCAGATACTTATTTGTCAAACAAATTAATATGTAACATAATTCTTAGACACTCGACATGGGTAACTTTTCAAGATATTTCTTAGAATAGTAGATTCAGTACCTTTCTGCCATGTTATTTGGCTGAAGATTAATGCAAGGCAGATACTTGTTTTAGATCTGATGTGAAGAGGTCATTACTCTTGGTTATTGGGAGAAACATAGAAAAGTTGAAAACCAGCAATTGTTTTTGAATGCACCAGAGAACAAATTTAGGGCAAAATGGAAACCCAGAATCTGGAAATCCAGGCACATCTGGAGCCACAGCTGAGCTATGCTTCCCTGGAGCAGAAGCCTTTCAAGAGAAAAATTGACAGAAACATGTACATAGCAATATTTAAAATTTTGTGAGGATGAATGTGGAGCAGCATGAGAGTAAGAGACTCAGGGAAGAACAGCATTCAGAGGATTTACCTCTAGCAACCCACCAGATTTCCTGGTAAAGTTTATAGAGTGCTCACTTAGTAGTTGAACTCAGGAATAAGAAACATAATCACTCTGGCTTTCTCCCAAGGCCTTCTCCATGAAAAATGTCTGTTTTCCCAGAGTTAAACATTTCCAAAGTCTTATCTCAGCTAGGAAAAAGATATTACTTCTATCAAAACCAGCCCCTAGATAAGAGATTATCACATGAGTGGGAAAAACAAAAGTAGAAGATGGACTAAGGCATACCATTTCATCAGTGTGCAGCACTCATATATATATATATATATATATATATATATATATATACATCAAATCATACAGAGAACAGGAAACCTTTGCATTGCTGGTAAGAAAGTTAGGTTGGTCATTACAGAAAATGGCATGAACATTTCTGAAACAACCAAAATTACAATCACCATCTCATCTAGCCATCTGACTTACCCAGAAAATTTGAAGTCATTATGTTGAGATGTCTGAACTTACAAGTTTATTGCATCCCTTTTCACAATAACCAACAAGAAGAATCAATCCAAGTGCCCTTCTCAGATGAATGGGTAAAGGAAATGTGATATGCCAATATAATGAAATACTATTCTAGCCTTTTAAAAATGAAACTTGGTCATTTAGGATAATATGAATAGAACTGGAGGACAATATGCTATGTCAGATACACAAAGAAAAGTCTGTATGTTTTAAGTTACATATCTAATTTAAAACAACTGAGCTCAAAGAAGCAGAGTAGATTGGTGGGGTGACTGGTATGGAAAGGTGATAGACAAAAGAAACAAGGCTACATTAGGAAGATGGTTGGTTTATTTGAAATATGGCCCATGGTCCACTGATAACACTAAACAATAAAGCATATTTCAAAAACACTAAGTCAATTTCTAAAGTTCTCACCATAAAAATAAGTATTTGAGATGATGGATTTATTTTAATTAACATAATTTAATTTTTTCATATTGTGTTAATACATCATAAAATCATTTTAAACCCCAGAAATAGATGCTGCAATTTGTCAACTTACAATTAGAAAACAAAACAAAATTAATACTATGCCAATATTGGTTCATTAGTTATGATAAATGTGCTTTTTAATGTATGATTTCAATAATAGAGGAAACTGAATGTAGAGTGCATGGATACTCTCTGCACTAGACTCTCAATTTTTCTGAAACTTTGAAACAATTTGAAAACTTAAACAGGGTTCTTTTAAATTACAGTGCTGAAATGAAATATTCAATTACTTTAGATAAGAGACCTTCATTTTTGAACAGAGTATGCTCAAACATCTACTGCCTGGGCCAACAATTGGCAATTCAAAGGACTGGCATTCTTCACTAAAGCCCAGATTTTATCAGCAAAGTCTTCCTATTTTGCTCAGCTGCCTATATTAGCATTTGCAACTCTCTCAATTTAGCATCGTTTGCAATGTCATTACCATGCTGGTTATTTCCTTTTCCAGATCATTAAGTTAAAATAGACTATCTACGACACCACACCCTGTGACAGTTGTGAGACCTTGTCCTCAAATGGCTGCAGAGCTGTGAAGTTAGAAACTGGCTAAATAATAATTATCTGCAAATGGCAATTTCCTAACTTAATTGGTTGAATTTCATTCTGCAGGTGGTGATATTAAAGCAAACACTTCCCTGCTGTCCAAACAGATACACTGTGCTTCTGAATTCTTCTGGCAAGGTAACCAAGCGAGCTTATTGTGGGGTATTATTTGTCACTGTCCAGGGCTAATTGTTTATATTTATGAAAGCATCATTATCAAATCAGTATCTCCATGGTATTTCTTTATCATTTTGTGCTAGTTTTCTGTGTGTGGTTGGTTTTAATTTCCCCAGAAGTAGATACTAAACCAGATGTCAGTCATCAACTATAAAGGTTCCTGACAGACTTGGTGGCATAAAAGTGATATGCATTTATTGGATATCAAACATCAAAATTTGAATTTTGATAGTTTTGAGGACTAGCAGTTGGCTGTGGATTTTGTATCATGGTGCCACTAGGCAGTGAGTGACAATGACAGCTCATAGCCAGTTCTGCAGTCACGAGAAAAGAACTCTTTAGTATGCTGTGTCACTAAAATCTAGAGTTTGCATTTTGGAGTCTCAGTTATTCCTATTAATGGTGGGTCTAATCCATAATAACTGAAGGAACATTTAGATTTCACTCCTGGACTTATTACCTATTTGGAAAGGCATGCCTATCCACCACAGTTGTACATATCAATGAACTCCAATGCATTGAATACTCTTGTAATCTGGACCCAGATCAAGAAACAAGATTGCCAATACCTAGAAGACTGCAAGTGCTGCTTTTCTCTTGACTTTAAGGAATAATCGCTGACATCCCTTTTTCTGTTTCATGTTTCAAATAGAAATGTTAAAGAAGCTATTGTGTACGTTTAAGCATCTAGGGTTTTGTTTGTTTTCTTAGCATGGTATGTGTAATATTTATCTATTACTTGCATGTAGTTGTAGGCAACTTATTTTCATTGACATACAGCATTCCATAAGACAGGCATCATTGTATCACAATTTATCTGTTCATCTAATGGTGTTCATCTGAATATTTTCTAGTTCAGAATCTTAAGAATGGTGCACCTATTTAACGTTCTAGTAAATATGTCTCTTTTGGTGACTATGTGAATGTATTAGGTGGGTGTTGTCTAGCTGTAGTAGATCTCTTTTAAGCAATCTATTATTAAGTACATGGAAACTTAAATCCAGATAAACTTAGCTTTAAATTTTAGCTGTACTATATTAGGAACTTGAACAAGTTATTTATACTCTCTGAGGTTCATCTTTTAAAAATATCCTAAATGAGTATTCAGATAGGGCTGTTGAGGTTTAGAGTAAAAGAAATAATTATATTCAAGCTTTACTATAATATTTGACCAAAGCAAGTAGTCATTTAATATCAGCTATTATTATGTTAGCACTATTTAACATTATTTTACTACCTGTCATAAGTGAAAAAACTTATTATACAAAGAAAGTCTTTTTGGACTTAAGGGTCTGAAAACTGTATACAAATCCTATAAATGTTGTTCAAATGATCTGTCTTCTAAACAATAGCACCCTTGTTATTGTTTCTTGAACCCTCAAATTCTTAGTACAAATGACATGCTTTCAGTTAAGGTAGCCCTATGCCATTGGCTTCCATAGAAGCCTAGTGGAAAACACAGGGGCAGGTTTTAATTTTTTTCCCCCAGGTTCTTTGGAAAGAACTTAAGGGCTATTTCATACCTAGGACTCACTGAAAAATTTATATCAATTTTGAACTTTTTGTCTACACCAGAATATTGGAGCCAGTTATTTACTATTTAAAACATATTTCATAGCATCATAAAAATACTAGGCAATTCATGTGGAAAATAAAAATCCAATATAAGAGATACCCATATATTCCTTGTGTAGAAAAAAGTGCTCATTTTCTTTTCTTAACAATAACTCTTGCTGCCTTAGATATACCTAAACATGTGAGAACTATCTGGAAGAAAATATTTGTATTTCTGTTTGCTTAGGAGTTTCTAAGTTTGCTTAGAATTTTCATTGCAACAATGTAGAAATTACAAAAAAATGTAGAAAAGCTGCTGAGACATAGAAAATCAAAATGAAAGATTCAAATGTGAAATACGTTACTCTGAGATGTCCCAGGGTTTTTCTTCCTTCATTCTGCCCTCCCACTTGTAAGAAGTTTAAACAGCACATGACTATATACCAATATAATTTACATTGCAGAGGCCTAGCTCATAATATCAAATCCTAGATGAATTGGAGTCAAATGTTAAAGACAAAACTATTCCTAACAGACAGAGGCACTCTTGTCTCCTTCCAAATTCTCTGTCAGGTGGACCTATGACAGGAAGGGGGATGGGGGATACAGCAAGCAGATAAGGATGTTCAAATACTGTGTGCTTGAAAACACTGAGAAGGAAAAGTCTTTACACAGGGGCTACTGTTTTTTATCCCTTTGTCTGAAAGTGAGTGCAGTAGGAAGTCTGAGAAGTCTGAGA
Organism: Sigmodon hispidus; assembly: GCA_004025045.1. Taxonomy (NCBI): domain Eukaryota; kingdom Metazoa; phylum Chordata; class Mammalia; order Rodentia; family Cricetidae; genus Sigmodon; species Sigmodon hispidus. The sequence goes on from PVIH01020551.1 coordinate 13,373, forward strand.
GAAGAGTCAATGAAGAACTCCAGCTGACTGCCTCACTTCCCCCAGTTAATTGTCCAGATTTGCAAGCCCCAAATTTGAATGAGTTACCTTTACTCTCTTAATCAGACTTCTCCATTGTTCTTTACTGGATGCTTAAAGCTCCTGGTTTGATGATGTTATGCTATTTGCTGCTTCTATCTATCTGCCACCTGTTACTTACTCCCTTGGTTTTTATATACTTAATAAATTTATAAATCCTTAATAAAAAGGATGGCTACTGTTGATTATTCTTCAGACAGTATAGAGTAATCCCAAACTAGATTTTCTCCTTTCCCAATTTTCCTCTGCATTAAGCAGAACATTTCATTCTTATTGTTTCTTGGTTCCCTCTTCATCATATATTATATACTGAGATTGCTTTGTGGTTATTTTTTGCCTCCAATGCTCTCATCTCTCTCTCTCTCTCTCTCTCTCTCTCTCTCTCTCTGTGTGTGTGTGTGTGTGTGTGTGTGTTTGAGTGTGTGTGTGTACATGTATACAACTAGATCCCTGACCCAGTGGCAGATTCATAGATGCACAATGCTGAACTTGCTAAATATCTTTTATTAATTTAAAAATATTTTTTCCCATACTCACTATTGCTACCCCTCCTTCCTCTCCTCCTAGTCCCCCCATAGCCTTCCCCAACTTCATCTGTCCATCCATTCCCCAGGGAGGGCAAGAATTCCTTTAGTAGGACAAGGGCTATCTCCTTGCATATGTGTAATCATTCCATTGCTTCCAGGTCTAGTCAATTTATTACTCAAAAACTTTTCTTCTACCCACTATACATATGCTTAACATTCAGTTAATTTGGAAGCCTTTAGAAGACAAGAAACATGTCTTTTATTCATGATGTGTTTGCCAGGTCTGGATAGACCTGGCTTTTGGAAAAAAAACAACAACAAAAAAAACCCAGTCTTGACCTGATGTGGTGGGAAGGGGAAGGGACCTTGAATAAGGATATACAAGGATAGAAAGTGTGACTTATTTGTTCATAATAATAACAATAATAATAATAATAATAATAATAATAAAACAATGTTGAGCTCCTTTCCTCATACCTTGACTTAGCAAAAGCTGACTCTCATCTGCTATGGCAGATGAGAACATTACACCTGAGCCAGACTGCCTGCTTTTTCATAGTTATTATGTGTCAACATCGTGTTAATGGCCTTCAAAAAGTATCTTTAAAGTTTTGGAGCTTGAATTTTTGCATCTTTAAAGTGGATTTAATAGTACTGGCCTTACCAGGATCTTGAACAGGTAAATTGTAAAACATCAAGAAAGCAGAAATTATGATTGTTAATTTAACTAAAGTACAAATAACCTGGAAGCAGGACTCATTGTGCCACTCTTGTTACTCCCCCTTTCCTAAGTCTGCTATGTACTTAGTGCTTCTACTTGCAAAACGTCCTTTATAAACAGTTATTGAATACTCAAAAAGTTCCCCAGCAGAGATGCATGCTGTTCTAATATAGCCTAATGGAAACATCCCCTTACCAGAAAGTCTAAGCAAATAACTCACTATTTGCTATGAATTTGGTTGTCTTTGGTAGCATATATATATATATATATATATATATATATATATATCTCCAAGATACAGTTTAGAAACTATCTTAAATACTGCTTAAAAGAGTAGAAAGAATCTATAAGCAAACACATTAATCCTGTAGCATTTGACAGACATGCATTTCTAAACCCTCACAATTTCCAAATTTGTGAATACAAATGGAGCAATTAAGAAAAATGCTTTTCAAAGTGCATCAGGGAGATTTTGAGGGTAGTTTGCTCCTCATATCTGCTAAAGTTGGAACCACACAATGTTCTAATCCACTTGGAGAAAATAACTGAAGTTGACATCTCTTAGGCAGGAGACTCACTGATAAATCAATCATAAAGGGCTTACAATTTGCAATTTGGAATTTCTGTATTTTAAAAGACTGCCTCTGAAAAGAGCTTGTGTGTGTGCATACACATACACACCACACAGAGAGAGGTGGGGGTAGAGGGAGAGGGAGAGAGAAAGAGGATTAACAGTGGAGAGCTGAGCCCCACAATGAACAAGTAGACAAGCTGACTAATGGCTGTGAGGGTGCAACTGGGTACTTAGCTCTATTGGGCCATTTGGTGACTCCAAGGGTTCTGGTCCTTGAAGCTCCCAACATATCCACTAGTATGTTTAATCATCCATAAATCTATCCACAAATCCCCAAATATCTCTAGTCATGTACTGATGGACATTTGCTCTGAAGAGAAATATAGAGTGAAAAATGCTTGCTTTAGAGTACCATCCAAGGAGGCTTATTTTTTTTCCTTTGGGTGCCTCAAGACTCTCTTGTTTTTCTTGTTGTGATAATTTTGACCTGCTAAAGATAAGAAATATATGTACTCATTGCAATTTCCTTCTCCTTACCCTTTGTCCTATTTCATGTGTTTAGGGAGGTGTAACCTCACTCCTTCCATTCCCTTAATTAGAATAAAAGAGGTAGGCTTATTTTCCTACCAAGCCTAACTCAACTTTCAAGAAACAAACCCTCTCAAATATGCCATTTTTTCAAAATTTGAAGCTATAAGTATCATATAAATATTGCAGGGACTATCATGGTTATCATGATCTATGTGTGGTCTTTATTGCAGTGCACTGGATTATATTTGACTAAAAGCTAAAAGGCAAGCATGAAAAATCTCATTCAATCTAAGCTAGAGCCATGGCTGAAAAATCACCATAATAGAATGAATTTCTAGATCATAAGAATATATTTGAAAACATAAAATACTTATTATTAAATGTCTAGAGTAATAAATCAGAGACATCATTTTCGCATGAATTATCAGTTACAAGGTTGGTTGTGTGGTGACTCTAGTGCACATTTGCATTAGCAAATGGATACTTACTTTCAAATGAGATTGAAGGGTAAAGAAGATAGTCTGAAGCCTTTTCTGTCAATATAGAATTCTGTGGTTCACACCACATTATTAATCTGTCCTTTCTCTCTACTAGAATCAACTAAGGCTAAAAATAGTTTCTTCTTTACATCTTGAACTTGAGCAATGGTCCATGGTTGAAACAATACCATTTCTGCATTTCCTTAGAAATACAAATTCTGCATTTCCTTAGAAAAGCTTTCTTAAGGTTTCTAAGAATCAAGAAATATTACATGTTTTAGAGTGTATAAAAGTATCAATATCCTCCAAGGACTAGCTCATCCATGGATTCTAATTAATCAATTCTTTTATCATTATTATTATTTAATTAATCAATTCTTAACACATGTCTATATGTGCAACACCAACTAGGGTGTGTGTGTATGTGTGTGTGTGTAATTATGAAAAGTCAGAGGCAGTGCATTTGGGAAGGAGAAGCATGGACACAGGAGGAGTTGGAAGGAGAGAGGAAGTAGTAATACATAAATTCAGTACTAATGTACAAAGTTCTCAAAAAATTAATTTTATAATTTCTATAAGAAGTCAATATATCTTATGCACTATTATTTGTGCTGTATTATCATTGAATTTAAGGTTTAGGAAACACTACTGGGTATAGAAAAAAATTAATGTTCTTCTTAATGTTATTAATTAATAGTCTCTTTCAGATATAGTATAAACTCTCAATATATAGTTTTATGCATTTAACTACTTGGAAGTTATTTTTGCATATAAAATTAGCAGTTTTTACATCATTGTTAATTCTAGTAGTGTTTAACTTGTGAAAAGATATAAGTTCATAGTTCAGTGTCTTGGAATTTCAGTGTAGGAAACATGTCTAAATTGTACCTAGAATGTCTGCCTCCAAGTAATTAAATTTTGAATAAGAACATTTTGATAATACATCTCACTTATTTCATAAATGCTTTGTGGACTGAATCTAAGTCTAGTCTGCATGTCATATGATCATTGATCACTTATAAATATGAAGAGACTAGAATTGCATAGCTGTTTACTGTTGTAGAAGATTTCCCAGGCCTGTTTGTGCCCAAGGTTCATACCTCACCCATGGTGGCTTTTGTCCCCCAAAGAAATGAATCAGATGCTTATATTAACTTTATGCTGTTTAGTCCATGTCTCCAGCACATTACTAGCTAGCTCTTTCGTCTGTCTTAATTCAACCCATTTCTATAATCTACCTGCCACGTGTCCCAGCCCGTGGCTCACATGGATTTCTTACATGTCTCTTCTTCAGGGTCGGATGGCGACTTGCTAACTCTACCCTCTTTCTGTCCTCTGATTCTCCACCCACTTCTACGGTGCTCTACATAGGCCAAAACAGCTCCTTTATTTACAGCATACAGAGAACATTCCACCACAGTTTACTTGTTTTATGTTCTTCCAGTGATGCAGACTTTGTCTCAACTGTTGAGTCATCCATATCAGCTTCCAAACTTAGATGGTTGCAGAAGCACATTCAGGCCAGCTCTCCACCAAATGGTCGTCACAGTCCAACTATCCTTCAAAGGGTCATTTCTTCACATGTCCTTAATGTTCTTGCTAACTCCAATTCTACTGCTTGCTTGCATTCATGGTCACCACTAACAAAATCTTTTCTTCATTCTGTTTCCACATTGCTTGCTCATTTACTCACCCACGATTTTCTCAATGTATACAATGTAGTAAACAGGTAGGTAAATGTGGAATTACTGTACTTAGCATGTAATTAATTATATGTGACAGGAGAGCAGGCAATACTGTGGGGATGTTAGTGTAGAATACTTTTGTGGGGTTCTTCTAACCTCATACCAGTCTTTAAAGACTTTTTAGAAGAGATAGAATGAGAGTCCTATGGTGGTTTGAACGAGAAGTGTCCCCCAGTGGTTCACATATTTGAACACTTGGTCCCAGTTAGTCATGCAATTAGATGAAGTGACACAGCCTTACTGGAGAAAGCACATGACTGAGGATAGGTGTTGAGGGTTTATAGCCTCCCTTTCCATCTAGTTCCATCTTTCTACTTCCTGTATGTGGATAGAAATGAGATGTGATTGGTCAACTTTCTGCTCTGGTCACCTGCTACCATGTTTCCCATAACATTATGTATTCTTATTCTCTCTCTGAGACTGTCAAGTCAACTCTTCCTTGTATAAGTTGCCTATTGTGTAAGTCGGCATTTTATCACACCATTTTTGGTAGCTCATATATTCCCAAAGAAAATCAAATGCAGCATTAATTTGCCTCATATTCTTTTTCCTATCTTAGTTCCTATTTTACAAGATCATTAACTGACCTTCTTATAAACTCACTGTTCTTTCCTAGGTTTTGTTGTTGTTATTTTTCTCTCTAAATGTGTCTGAGAATTTCAGATTTGCTCCTTTTTTTTTTCTTTCCTGTGCTTGTCATTCTCTTGGTCCCCAGGGTCTATCTGCCAATTATTTTGTATTCTTTTTGTTATAACTTTCCTTCTCTCCTTTAGGGAATAGCTTTTGGATTTTCTTCTCTTTCTGGAATTCTTTAATCTCAAAGGTCTCTACACCTTTAGTATAGAAATTCTCTCATTAAACTTTCTGCATCATCCATCAATGACCTATGCACATTATAGAAATGACTCCCTCATTTCTATAATGGCTTTGTAGTATATCTCACAATTAGGAAGAAGAGAATGGTCATCTGCCATTAACTCTTCTGTTAGAATTTGTTTTCTTCTTCTAGCAAAGGTATTTTGAGTTTGATTTCAAAGACAAGGAAGAATATTTTCAGTAGTTAATGGACATAAACTTTGCTACACCAGGTAGAAAGTGTTTATCATTTATTTCCTATGCCAGAAAATTTAGCTAGATCTTGCTAGGCAAGTCTCTATCACTGAGCCACATCCCCAGTTTTATTTATTTGAGTTGTTTTATTTTGCACACAGACACAAATAATTTAAAGTAGTAAGCTAAATGAAACCCAAAATGATGTAACCACATTGAATGAGTACCCTTTTTCCTTCCTTTCCCCCCATTAATTTGTTTCTAATTAATGTAATAAGAAATGTATTTTCTAAAAGTAGTCATAGTGTGGTGCAAATTACTCTATTCTAACTGAACATTTAAAATCTAGACCAAGACAATAAAATTCAAGTAGTTTTCATTTCTCATGTCCAGAATCACTCAGTGTACTTTATGTTGACATAAGATAATTATTTATATTTTATTTAATTGAATTATTTTAATTTATTTAATACACCACATTGTGGATAAAATGAATTTTTCAGACTTAATTCCAAATATGAAGTATATTGAGGTCCATGAAAATTGGAAAGTCAGCAAAGTGAGATATTTCCAGCAGAGACAGGAATTTTATTAGTGTTAGAAATAATTTCCAGATGTAATGTTTAAAAATATTTAAATAACAAGAGATAGCTCATTTATTTTCTTTTTTTCATGTCTATCGAAGCATATTTTGAAACAGCACATGAAGAGCTGTTACTGAATCCTAATGGCGCAGACACTGGAGTCAGGTGCAAAGCAAATAGCAAATGGCAGACTCCTGTGTTCAGCAATGGGGAGAGCCTTACATTTCCTCCTCACTGTATCTAGGCTGCGTCTCCATCTGAGGATATTTCTTAGTGTCCCCTCATTGGCTAGGCAGGATCAGGACCTGTCACAATGCCACTTGCTAGATTCTTAGACAGACTCCAGTTTCCCTCATAGGTATGTTATGTGCATACTTTGACAACTGGTTTGAGCCCATGTCTTGGACCCCATGGGCCCATCCTACTACAAAGAGCTGAGGTCATTTCTCCATGACACTCAGTATCCATTTCACCCCCTGGGCTCTTAGATGACATCAAATTGCTAATTGCATGGAAAGGTTGTGAGAACAAGTTGCTTCCTTTGATGATAAATGATTACTGTGATAACAGGCAAGTTTTATTTCCAGAAAGGATCTAAGCGGTTTAGATTTTAATTAGATATGGCCCAGTAATTGTGGTGTATGTCAGTAGAATATGACAGAAAGGCAGATGCAGGAGGACCACACCACAAATTAGATATGAATTTCATCTCCTAGAGTAATTTGAGAGGTCATTCAGAGTTTACAGATGCAACCAAATAGGATATCTTTACATTGCTGATTAATTTTCAAGATCACTATGGTGCTTTATTTTAGTTTCAAAAAAAATGAATTATAACTTGTTTTCCTTTCCGCTTTCCTTCCTTTTCTTTCTTCCTTTCTCTTCCTCCATTTCTTCTTTCCTTCCCAGAAACAACATAAGGTGGGCAAAATGCAGTTATTGAGAGGGTACACCAGAGAATTAGAGAAAGGAAATATGTATGTGGCACTGTCAAAGAAGTCAGGAAATTAGCAGGGAAAGTACTATACTAGACAGTAACTTTCATTGAGGGACAACCTTCACAAGTACTTGTTAACCATTTCAAAGCCCCCACATCAGTCAGTCTTGTAGTCCTCTCTATCATCAGCTACTCACCATCAGTATAAGCCACTGGTCTCATTGCTCTCTGTCTCTGTCTCTCTCTTTCTCTTGCTATCTCACTGTCTCTACTATTATCTCCAACTACTTTCCTTCTCTAGCCCTAACCTTATCCAGTACACTATCTGGCTGTTCTTTCTTATGTACAATAGCATACTTTCCTTAATAATGGAGCAGTCAGTACAGCAGTTTATTTACTGCTCTCCCTCACATTCATAAACCTCAGTAGTAACTACTGTAGGTAAAGTAATCTTTAAGCATCTATTAAAACTCTCTGATAAGTGCTAAGAAGAATGAATTAACCAGTTACTTCCAGTGTTGGGGGCACTGTACTTCACTGACCTGGAACCTTATTTACATAGGGCTCATGGCCCACCTTAAGGTGAATCAGCTGGTTCTGATCCACATTGAAATCACTGCTCAGCTTAGTCCTTTGATGACACTTTCTGCTATCTGGAAGGCACCTAGAAGCTCCTTTGATGATTAGTCTGTTCTTGCTGAAATTCCTTCCCCCACCCAAAATCATTCAGTCCACCTTAGCTATTGAATGCTATTTCATCTGCTTTTTACTGCTCTGGTGTTTCTTCAGTCATATTTCCTATCCACAGTAAGTTTGCTATGATATTTTTAAAAGAAAAATTGCCCTTGTTAGCAGAGACCCATATTTAGCAAATGTTTCCCAAAGACAACCCAAATGATTTCCCTTTCTATATTTGTTTCTATAGTCGTTTTGTGACTTTTGAAACTAGGAATTTATCTTGGCATGAGATTATGATGTAGATGTTACATTAGTGGAGAGAAAGCTTTAGCTCAATATGTGGTTATTCAGTTATAATTTCTGTTGTGATAATACTGCATAAAAAACAACTTAATCATCAATAATTATTTGAAGATTGCCTGAGAGAACAGCACATAGGTGCACAATGTTGAAATATATAGTGTGAGTACCAGCCAAGGACAAGTGGAAAACAAAACCCCCAAAGTGGAGCAGGTAGCAGGTCCAGAAGGTTCTCATATAACAGCTAACAGAAAACCTAGACATTTTTAACTCCAATATTTCCAACTCCCAACTTATCCATAGAAAGATATGTTGAGTGTCAGTGGAGGCCTGAAGCAGTAGCACTGGACTCTATATACATGTATGTGTGTGCATGTGTATAAAATTTTAATATATAAATGTGTACACAGCATAGATACTCTTAACAAATGAATGATTCATGTCCCTCTTGAGATGGAATAGAATGTTGTCATGAAACTCTGAAAACACATGCAATTTAAAACTTTAGAGCTATTGTTTCTGGAGTTTTCCATTTAATATTTTCTTTTTTTTCCCTTTTTTTAAATTTATTTTTTCCTTCTTTATTTTGTATTTATCAAAAAAAAACACAGTAAAAAAAAGAATTTAAAATGTGGAAGGGTTAACAATAACTATACAGAGGATAAGAATCATAAGCATGGCTTATCAAGGGTGGAAATACAAATAAGATTGCTACACCTATATTTTCAAACCACAAGCTGACCACAGGTAGCTGACATCTCAGAGGGCAAAATTACAGCTCAGGGAGCTATTAAAACAGCCTGATTTTGTTTTAGAGGACAACATGAATTCTGTGTGGAGGCTGGAATGGAATGAGTCCACTAAAGTCAGGTATGTCCCCATCCATATGATTATTACAAGCTTTGAGACAGAGCTAGAGAGCTAATGAAATACAGCCCCAGAACACAGCATTCTTTATTCTAGAAAGACAAATAGTAGTAGTTTCTCCAATGTAGGAAGTGAAGGGAAAGAGAAGCTAATATAAAGCCAACACTCCAAGGCCATTAGGGAAGAGGATGATGCAGCATTAGAGGAAGTACATGAATATAACAGAAACGGTAGAAAAACAAGATCACTGGTGTCCTGCACTGCCTCGTCCATAGAAGAAAAAAATCAAGTGTTTAAAATTATTTCCTTGGATACACAATTAGTTCCCAATGCAGAACTGTGATTATGGATTCAATGATGATGATGATATTAACGATGTTGAGAATAGTGTAGGTATTACCACATAGATGTCCTACTTTCATTTTCTTTATTGTGGTGACAAAATATTCCAACAACAACAACAAAAAAAACAACTTTGAAGAGAAAGGGCTTATTTTGGCTCATAATTCCAGATTACAGCTTATCATAAGAGAAGAGTCACGGCAATAAGAATGTAAAGCATCTGGTCATATAACATCTATAGATAATAGCAGAAGATGGTGGATTAATACATATTTGCTAATATTCACCTCCTTCTCTTTTCATTCACTTTAGAGCCATGTATGTGAAATGATGCTGTCCACATAAGGATAGGCATTCCCATCCCAATTATCACAACTAGGAAAGCCTCTCAGAGGTATGCTCACAGATCAACCTGATCTTGATGATCCCTCCTGGAGACTCAATTCTCATATGATTCTAGACTGTGTATAGAATTTTGACAATAGACTTGATTCACTTGATCCTCACAATAATCGCATGGCACACTCACTTCAATATTACTGTTTCTTTTTACAGGTGGAGTGATGTGGGAATGCCTTTCTGTATACTGAGAACAAAGGGCTGTTTTGACCCATGTCAGGCATCGTAGAAGTAGGCAGAGGAATCAGAGCATAGATAGAAGTAGGAGGGTGGAGTCAGACAGAGACAATTCAGCTGCCCAGGAAGAATCCACATGGCAAGACAGATTAATGGAAATTAATTAAATTAAGACGAAAGAGTTAGCTATCAATATGCCTGAGACATAGGCCCAGCAGCATGAAATTCATATAAGTGTCTATTTGTTTCTTTGGGACTTTGGGATTTCTGGTCCAGATAAACAGCAGTGGGTAGGTCTGAACTGTGGCTCTAGGGGTATCAGAAACCTTGTGTTACAGATGGCACCCAACATGGGGCAAACATCCACATCAAGCTTGAAAAGTCTTAAAAAGGGTTCTAGAGCACAGAAACAAAGCTGAAAGCAGCTCCCAAGTTGTGTCTCTGAAGAGGGTCATGGTACAGAGATAATGTGGCATCCAAGACACAGAAAACATGGCAGCAGAGTTGCTGCAGGTATAAGCTACAACCTGGCTGGTTCCCGAAGTCTCACAGAAGACTTGGTATAAGCAACAAGTTGCATGTGATTGCTTTAAGGTTTCTGTTTATACTGAACAAAAGGTTTCTGTTTATACTGAACAAAAAGGGAATAGAGTTAAAGACAGCATCTTAGTAGGAGCATTTTATTGGATCTGCTCCATTTGCTAGTGTTGAACAGATGCAGCTGTTTTAAGAAGAGCTTTCTAACTGAGCATTAGCAGCAAAAAAGTGTGGCTCTTTAAGAAATCCTAATGGTAAACACTTAAGTGGAGGGAGGAGCAGGAATCAGTGCCCTACTTGATAGTGTGGTCCCTATGATTCCCCATGTTTATGTTGGTAAAGAGTTTCACAACATTTAATAATGCTTCTTAGAATTGACAAGATAAGAGTGGCTCTGACACCTCCGCCATGTTGAAAAAACGCCAAGTGAGGCAGAGTCAGAAAGCAAAGCGGTGCTGTACAGTCTAGCATTTTATAAGTTATTCTTGTTAAAAAATGATTAATTATATTCAATAAAACAGATTTAGATGGGAAAAACCTCTATAAATGGACTAAAAAGTATAAAAATGAATACATAAGCTGGTAGAGAAAGTTCTTAAAATAGAGAAATAGAGTATAAAATATAACAAGCTATGTAAAGATAGAAAATACACACTGAGTTTGGATTATAGTTATTACTGTGTTTTCTTTTAATTTTTTAACTGTTAATGAACTAACTGCTAAAGAGCAAGTGATTGTAAAGGCTGCTAAGTTTCGTTTATTTTAAAATTTATTTATTTTTTAAGGATAAAACACAATTGACAAATTCATTTTTTCTGTTTTTTTGTGTTTTTTATGAAAAAAGTCACACACACACACACACACACACACACACACATATATATATATATATTAATCCATGTATCCCCTTGTTCAGTCTCCCTTCCCCCTCCCGCCCCTTCCAGTCACTCACTCTTCGCTCCATCAGTTTATCTCCTCCTCAGCAAAGGCAGGAGGTCCCAAGTTCCCAAGGTGTCTTAGATCAGCATCCACTCCAGGCAGATCCGCTTTCCTCACTCCAACATCAACACTGTGTCAGGTGTTTCTCTGGAGAGAATGGGCTCCAAAGTGCCAGTCCAAGGAGTTTCAGATTCCATGCTCTGTGGTTATGGTTTGCAGCTTGGACATGCTTAGCTTTTTTTGTTTAAAGTCCACTAATGAGTGAGTACATCCCCTGTTTATCTTTCTGAGTTTGTGAGACCTCCCTCAGGAAGTTATTCTCCAAATCCATCCATTTGCCTGAAAATTTTAGGATATTATTTCTTCTCACTGCTGAGGAGTATTCCATTGTGTAAATGTACCACAACTTGTTAATCCATTCTTCAGTTAAGGGACATCTAGGTTGTTTCCAGGTTCTTGCTATTACAAATAATATTGCTATGATAATAGTTGAACTAATGCCTTTGGAGTGCAAATGGGGATCTTTAGCTATATGTATAGTAGTGGTATTGCTGGACCTTTGGGGGGATTGATTCTCAGTTTTCTGAGAAATTACCATGCTGCATTCCAGAATGACTGAAACAGCTTACACTCCCACCAACAATGTAGCAGTGTTCCCCTTGCTCAGCAACCTCTCCAGCATAGGCTGTCATCTGTGTCTTTTACATTAGGCAGTCTGACAGGTGTAAGGTGGTATCTCAAAGTTGCTTTTATTTATGTTTCTCTGATGGCTAAAGATGTTGAACACATTTTCAAATGCCTTTCAGCCATTTTTAATTATTCTGCTGAGAATTCAAAGGCGCTAAGTTAAACAAGCATACATTTTAAAGGTTTGTGGCTTTGAAATTTGTGTCTATAAGGATATATTGCTTTGGAAAAGAGGTTCTGCTTTTGTTTCCCTGGAAGAAGAGAGCCTGTGGATTGCTTCTAGGAAATAAGGTTTCATCAACCAAGACCACATTCCCATATAACTTCCCCTTTTCTGTCTAATCAAAAGGGAAGTTTCAATTTCAACATAGTAAAATTGCATATTCAAAACAGCTATCAAGCAAAAAATATAGTTACAATATCTAGTCTATTTGTATTTACAAAATTAAAGAAAATATTCTGTCATCTACCTTATTCTTGAGAGTCTAAACTTTCATATCTAATATATCTTTTAAAATAAGAAAAACTATACCTATTACTATCTAATCTTTAACTATAGCAAAGACCACAGAAGAATATATTACCCAAGTAAACAAGAAGTGCAAGCAACTTCCAAAATCTAGAAATGACAAAGATGACACCTGTCTGCTTGAAGAATCACCCACAGTTCCTTTGTAACACTGGGGTATCCATCTTCAGCCTACAGGCCCAGAGTCTCTTGCGTACCTTTAAGTAAAGCAGGAAATCTAAGGGACTGCTCTGCCCATTCTGGTATGGTTCATCAGTCACTTCTCCTTCTGTCCTGAATAATGTCTGACAGTTTTCTCTGCAAAGCAATATCATGAAGGACCATCTCATCTTCTTCTGCCAAAGTTCAGAGGTCAGTTTTTTATAGGTCCTCCATGTCTAGTTTATACAGCATACAGTCAAACAGTCAATACAAGAACAGTTTTTTGTCCAGTGGCTAACCATTGTTTTTGTTATAGTATCAAAATGTCTGACAAACACAGTGGGAAAGGATTTGGATTCTATTCTAAGTAAAATAGGAAGCCAATATTTTCTTAATAATAACATGCTACCCTTAAATTTTATTTTGCCTTCTCTGTTGCCTAAGCATGTATCAAATGATTTTGTAATGTGTTAGTTGGTATGTTCTGTCACTTGGTTTCCTTGAACACACTCAAGATTCATCAACATGCTTAGACAATTGAAGATTCTTGATCTTCTTTCATTTACTGGTTTCTGAAAAGACAATATCTAATGGGTTTGTCCATAAACAACATGGAACTCTTTCTTCTCTCCTGGGGTGATTCTTGGCACTATCCAGACCATCTGCCTTGGCTCAGGCTTGTTGAACAGAGTGTCTGCCACTATTTGTCAAAATGTGCCCAAAACTAGTAATGAGATGTCTTTGATATCACAGCCATTATATCAGACAGAACCATCATAGTGAGGTCACAGTTTTATGCTGATACAGTTCTACATGTACAGTTTATGATATCTGGATAATTTGCGCATGTTTGCATTTTCTCACCTGTAAACACAAGTAGTGTTGGGATGACAAATAAAATCTAAGTTAAAGATGTGAAAAGCCTGGCAGGCTGCTGACTGGACAATGGCTAGTGAGAGTCAGTTTTCTTTATTTTCCAAATGCTCTGCTATTTGATATTTAGTAGCCATGCTCTTTAGAAAGAAGGAGTTCCTTTTACATTTTCTTTTTATTAGAACTTTAAAAGTACTAAAAAATTACAACAAGCCTTCAAGTAATTGGAATTATAGGGAGGCATTTTGGCCAGCTCAGAAATAATTGAGTTTTCATAGCAAATTGTCATCAACGATACTAGAAGGCTCACCTACTGTAGGGCGCGGTTGGCCCTTGTGCAACTTGCTGGAACATTGCATCATGTTCCCCAGCTATTGCACCTCCCCTGCTTATGCTAATTAGGTGCTGAGTAGTGACCTATCCGATGTGATCCCTGACTATGCTAATTTGGCACTCCTTACCACCTATCACCAGCTATATGCTAATGAGGCATTACTTTTGGCGCCAATCATATGGCTACACGCATCCCAGTTTCCCTTTATAAGCAGGCTGCATTTCAGACACGGAGTCTTTCTTCCACCATTCTACCCCAACTGAGCTGTACTCTAATAAAATGTGATCCGAGAAGAATCGTACATGTGGTGACTCGTCATTCTGCAGGCCAGAAAGTGGCTCGCCACAAGTGGTGCCGAAACCCAGGAATCTTTGTGTCCTGCAGGAAGACAGATTCAGAACTCGACACACGGAGTGGACCATAGGTAAGTAGTCCATCCAGATATGTAGGTGCTCCTGAGAGTTCTAGAGCCTGAGATCTTTGCTGCAGTTTTTTTTTATCCTAGTTGTCCTGATTTTTCTTGCCTGCTTGTGGCTGCGAGCTACCAACCTGGCAAGGAGTGCCTTCCCTGGCCGTGCAATAAATCAAACGTGTGTCCGATCTAATAAGCCACTCATAGATCAGAGCGCAAGATGGGGAACAAATTGTCTGCCGACCCCACGACCGAGTTCCATGAACCTATTCAGGCTATATTGAGTAGCCAAGGGCTAAAGCTTTCCCTCAGAACCATAAGCTGGTTGCTGGGAAATATCGAAAGCAGTGCTTTGTGGTTTGGGGTGTCAGGCAGTTTGACTATTCCATCATGGGAAAACCTTGGCAAGGATCTAGAGAAACGTAACACTGAGGGAACACTTTCCCGAGGCACCCTTCCACTATGGCGTATGATCTATTATTGCCTAAAGGATGGGAAATATGAGAACATTATTCAGCAAGGACATAAGGCTCTCAGTATATGCCAGGATAGCATATCAGAAAATGGAGGCGCAGGGACTACAAAAGATAGGCCTAAGAAAAAGAAAAGGGAAAAGAAAAATTCAGAACCAGTGCCAGGACTGTACCCAGTCCTAGATGAATTTAAAGAATTATATATATCTCAAGATGAGCTAGACCCTGAGGAGGAGGAAGATCTAGAAGAGGTGGCTTCAGCCTATGAATGAGAATGCTATGATTCCCCGCCGCTCAGCCAGTCACTGCCTTTCAATCCCGCAAAGGCTAGAGCTACTGCTCCCCTTCCTTTAGGGAATAAGTTGGGATGCGCATTCATCCCCCAGGAAACGTGGTCTAGGGTGACCACAGCCTTCCCTGTGTTTGAGGATCCAGCCACATGTGGCCGATATTATGAAGTAATTGACCATAAGATTATTAAAGACCTTGCAGAGGCAGTAAAAAGAGATGGTGTAGCTGCCAACTATACCATCATGTTGCTGCAGCGCCTTACGCGCAATGCCTTAACACCCACTGATTGGCAAGACATTGCCAGAGCCTGCTTAACTATGGGGCAATATTTAGACTGGAAGTCAATTGTGACTGATCTGGCATGTAGTCAGGCCCGGGAGAATGCTGCCAATGGGCAGCCAGCATGGAGTACAGATATGCTGTTAGGGCAAGGACAATGGGTAAATAATCAGACAGCATATTATGTGGAAGTTTATAATCAAATAAACACCATCAATATGAGGGCTTGGCGAGCCCTCCCCAATAAGGGGGAGGTCGCAGGGAACCTAACCAAAATAATACAGGGCAGCACTGAACCATTTTCTGACTTTGTACCTCGAATGATGGATGGAGTGGGGCGAATTTT
The DNA here is from genome assembly GCA_004025045.1 of Sigmodon hispidus. Taxonomy (NCBI): domain Eukaryota; kingdom Metazoa; phylum Chordata; class Mammalia; order Rodentia; family Cricetidae; genus Sigmodon; species Sigmodon hispidus. The sequence continues at coordinate 29,203 of PVIH01020551.1, forward strand.
TGGTGATGTGGAAACCGCATTGCCGCTAGTAAAGCAATTAGTTTATGAGCAGTGTACAAAAGAGTGCCGTAGGGCTATCACCCCTCACAAAGGAAAGGACCTAGAATATTGGATGAAAACATGCCAAGAAATCAGAGAACCTTTATCAAATGCAGGACTCACCGCTGCTGTGATGGCTGCTTCTCGTGGTAATAAAGGTTCTAACAACAGCGGGGTGTGTTTTTGGTGCGGCAAGCCTGGGCATATTAAAAGACAGTGCTGAGAGGCTGCCCCCATGACAAGGACAAAACCATCTCAAGTAGTGAAGACTCCAGGGACATGTCCAAGATGTAAAAAGGGCAAACACTGAGCCAACGAATGTAGGTCTGTTAAGGACATTAATGGGCAACCCATTCAACCTGCTGCTCACGTAGTTAGTCCAAAAAACGGGGTAGTGGGCCCTTGGTCTCAGGGCCCAAAAATATTTGGGGCCCACGAGGAAGTTAATTTCCAACCACTCAGGCCCCGCAACAAGCCACGTCAGGCTCCGCAGGGCTGGACCTCCGTGCCACCTCCAGAATGGTACTAACAACAGGCATGGGAATACAACCCTTAGACACAGACATGCAAGGGCCACTCCCCAAAGGGACAATTGGGCTAATGTTAGGCCACTCCTCTTCCACCTTATGGGGACTTATTGTTATGCCTGGAGTTATTGACCCAGATTATACTGGAGTCATCAAAGTAATGTTTCAATCCCCTCAAGGGATAATTACTATAATCCCTGGTGATCGCATTGCACAAATATTAGTCTTGCCCTCTTTCCACTACAGTTACCCCACATAGTCAGAAAAACGGGGATCCAAGGGCTTTGGATTCACTGGAGTTGATTTGGCTTTTCTGTCACTATCTCTTAATGACTGCCCTATGCTTGATCTTATAATAGAAGGGAGAAAATTTCAAGGATTGGTAGATACTGAAGCAGATACAATTAGAGATTGGCCATGATCATGGCCACTTCAGACATCTTCGCAGACCTTGCAAGGTTTTGATTATGCAGATGCCCCTAGAATTAGCTCTAAGGAATTGACATGGAAAACAGAGGACCAAAAGAGTAAGTTTCAACCTTTTGTAGTTGAAGGACTGCCAATCAATCTATGGGGCAGGGATATCCAGAGTCAAATGAATCTTATGCTTACTAATGATTATTCTGACACAGCAAAAAATATGATTAGATCAGGGTTTGTTCCTAGCAAAAGGTGAGGGTGTAATTTACAAGGCATTACCACACCAATAGAGGCTCAAGGAAACGCCAATCGGCAAAGCTTGGGTTTTTCACAGGGGCTACTTAGCCTATGATTCCTATCTCATGGATGACCACTGCACCTGTGTGGGTACCTCAGTGGCCTCTGTCAAAAGAAAAATTGGACACAGCCTCTATGTTGGTTCAGGAACAGTTACAGCTGGGACACTTAGAGCCCTCGCAATACCCCTGGAATACCCCCATATTTGTTATCAGAAAGAAATCAGGAAAATGGCACTTACTTCACGATCTGCATGCCATAAATCAACAAATGCAAGTCATGGGACCCATTCAGAAGAGTCTACCAGCTTTAACAGCTATTCCAAAGAACTGGTCTGTTGTAGCGGTAGATATTAAAGATTGTTTCTTTTCCATTCCCCTAAATAGTCAGGATAAGGAAAGATTTGCTTTTACTTTACCCTCTATTAATCATGAACAGCCCGATAAGCGATATCAGTGGATTGTTCTTCCTCAAGGTATGAGCAATAGCCCTACAATGTGTCAACTTTATGTAGATAGAGCTTTACAGCCAGTAAGAGATAAGTTTCCTAATGTTAGAATTGTACATTATATGGATGATATTTTGCTTGCAGCCCCTTCTATGGAATTGTTAGAATTAGCGTTAAGTTTGTTAACCAAGGAATTAAAAGATAATGGTTTATTTATTGCTCTGGAGAAGATACAGAAGGGAGGAGCTATTGAATTTTTAGGAGCTATTATTCAGAATTCCCATGTTAGACCACAAAAGGTAGAAATTAAGACTAATTGCTTAAGGACTTTAAATGATTTTCAAACATTACTTGGGGATATAAATTGGATTTGGCCATATTTGAAATTAACTCACTTTGAGCTTAAACCCTTATTTGATATTTTAGAGGAAAATCCAGATCTTAATCCCCCATGCCAGCTAACCCCAGAGGCTCAGATAGCACTTCAAAAGGTAGAGCAAGCAATTTCTAGGGCACAGTTGGTGCGCTGTGATGAATCCAAGCCCATTTGGATGTGTATCCTCCCCACTTTAGGCTTTCCAACTGGTGTTCTTTGGCAAGAAGGGCCTCTACTGTGGATTCATACTAAATCTACAGGGATGAGAACCTTGTCCCACTATCCATCTATGACAGCTGAGGTTGCGTTATTAGGCATTAAACAATCTATTACATCTTTTGCCAAGACACCTGACTTACTTATAGTCCCTTATACAAAAGAACAAGTAGAAATATTGGCTGCCACTACCTCAGAAAGGGCTATATTGGTTTGTGCCTTTTTTTGTACAATTGATAATCATTTGCCCAAGAGTGAACTTTTAAGATTCGTAGTTCAACAGCCTGTGGTGTTCCCTCAGATCACGAGGGAGCAACCGTTGAGCAATGCTTTAACCATGTACACGGATGGGTCTAAGACTGGGAAGGGAGCCTACATGGTGCAAGGAGGCTCACCTGTAACTGTTGAGTGCCGTCCAAATGCTCCCCAAATAGTAGAATGCCAAGTAGTTTTAGAGGTTTTTAAATGTTTTCCTGAGTCTTTTAATTTGGTATCTGATTCATCATATGTGGTGAATGCTGTTAAAAATTTAGAAATTGTTTCCTA
>PVIH01020552.1:0-32063 GCA_004025045.1 Sigmodon hispidus
CTTTTCTATCAAGTTCAAAGTGGCTGGGTTTAAGTTGAGGTCTTTGATCCACTTGGATTTGAGTTTTGTGCAGGGTGACAGGCTCGGATCTATTTGCATTTTTCTACACACTTCCATCCAGCTATGCCAACACCATTTGTTAAATATACTATCTTTTTTCCATTGAATGTTTTGGGCCTCTTTGTCAAAGATCAGGTGTGGAAATAATCCCTTGCAACATATTGGACCACCGGGGCCTAAAGTTAGAGTTCAACAACATCAAAACCCAAAGAAAGCCTACCAACTCATGGAAACTAAACATCACTCAGCTGAACCATCTCTGGGTCAAGGAAGAAATTAAGAAAGAAATTAAAATCTTCTTAGAATTCAATAGAAAAGATATTCTTAGTGAACACAATATATACTCACTTATAAGTAGATATTAGATGCAAGGCAAAAGCTGAACAAGGTGCATTCCACAACCCTAGAGAATCTAGGTAGAGAGGAGCACTCTAAGAGGGATACATATAGATTGCTCAAGGAAAGGGATATGTTAAGAGCTACTAGATAACTGGGAGGGGTTCTAGAAGAAAGAAGATGGGGTATCAAAACATGATGGTTAGTTATGTCCAAGTTTGGGGAGGGACAGAGAGGGTGAAAAATTAAAGAAATGTCTTGACAGAGTGAGACATCATCGGATTATAGAGAAACCTGGTGCTTCGGAAGCCCACAGATACACACAAAGATGTCCCCAACTAAGGGTCAGAGCAGTGGTAGAGAGGGTACATGAAGTAGCCTTCACCTGTAATCAGATTGGTGACTACTGTAATTGTTATCATAGAACTTACATCCAATGACTAATGGAAACAGATGCAGGAACTCACAGACCAGCATTTGGCTGATTTCCTGAAGTTCACATAAAAAGAGGGAGGAAGGACTAGAGAAGCATGGAGGGGGGGGTAAAAATCTCGATGGAGGAAAACACACAGATAGATGACCCAAGCTAATGGGAGCTCAAGGATTCTAGATGAATAGCTAGAGTATCAGTGGGAAAGCCTGCATGAGACCAAACTAGGTCCTCTGAATGAGAATGACAGTTGTGTTGTTTGATATGTTAGTGGGCCCCCCGTCAATGAGACCAGGAATTATCCTGGGCACATAAACTGGCTTTTTAAAACTCATTCTCTATGGTGGGATGCAGTAATTAGCTTTGATACAGGGAGAAAGGATTTGGTCTTATCTCAACTTGGTATGCTAGACTGTGTTTATTACTCAAAGTCTTTACTTTCTTTGAGGAATTGATTTGTTTTAGGTGTGGCAAGGTGAGGGGAAATGGGAGAAGGTGAAAAAGGAGAAAAAGTAAATGATATTTCAAAGGAAAAAAAACACAGTTTAATAAAATCTGTGCGGGTACATATGCATATATATAATTGACTGATAAGATGTGATCCTTAGAAAAACTTACTAAACAACAAAAAGTTACACACAGAAGCATTTAGCACAGAACCAATGCACAGTTGAAATTTAAAACTAATGAGGGGTTGCCCAAGGTTATTAGAAAACCAACAGTAATTTATCCAATTGCCATTCAAGAATGAACACCTGATGATAGACACTCCCAAGGCTCCTATACTAACTAGGATTCTCTATAAATGTTATATTTGAAGGAATGTAAGGAAGCAATATGGTATATATTCAACTTTTATAAAGTAGATGTTAAATCAATGAGCTATTCAGAATAGAATCATTCTGTAACATGAGAAGAGTCATTACAGCAGTATTGGAAGCTGATACTCAGTTACAATGAAAAACATTGTGAAGAAAGGAAGCTAAGGTCATAGAATGATGAAGGAGGGCTAGAGATAAGGAAAATTTTCAAGAACAGCTTTTCTGTTAGGTCTACTTTGCTGATTTAAAAAGTTAGATTACACTTGAACATATCTTCCTTCTGTGACATACTGCACTTTTGAATGCTTTGGACTGGGATGAATTGGGAAAGAGCACTGAGTGATAAAATTATACATGGCACAAAAGAAGCCTTAACTGATTTTTCTTACAGTTATTGACTTTGGATATAAGTAGAATAAAATCAGCTTCAGAATTAGACAAATATTAATTGAATCTTTGGAATTTAAAAACATTAATTTAGAATATGAATGTGTGATTAGGCCTTTAGAGGCAAGATAGACCCTGATAGATGCATGAATTAGTAATACAGCTGATATTGGATCTTGTTAATATACTTGAATGGAAGGATTGATTTCTAAATTTTTAAAAGAAATCATATGGTTAGACGTTTTAATTTTAGTAAACCAGGTCATTTCAATAGGGATTGTAGGAAAGGCATTCCAAGAAACAATCTTTGTGTACAGATAATTCAAACAGAAGGCCCAGCCTTCTGAAACACACAAAGTGGCAAAGGCCAACACAGGATTAACAAATGCAGATCAACATCAGACACGCAAGGTAACCATTTGCCATCAGGAAATACTTTTGGGGTCCTCTTGCAGGCCCCCATGTTAAACTTGGTTCAATCATTCTTTTTCAGCATTGGGAAAAAATCTTTCACAGTACAATGAAAAGACTTAATTACCATTATAAAAAGCCATAATGCTCTAGATGAAAGAAGAGTGTCTTCAGATGAAACCCAATTTTCAACAGAAACTATAAAACAGGTATTTCTGGCAAGCTTCTATAAATGATTAAAAACCAAAGTTAAAAATAAAAATAAAAGACCAACAATCAATAAATGGGATCTCCTGAAGCTAAGAAGCTTCTGTAAAGTCAAGGACACTGTCAATAGGACAAAACGACAGCCTACAGAATAGGAAAAGATTTTCACCAACCCTACAAGTGATAGAGGACTGATCTCTAAGATATATAAAGAACTCAAGAATCTAGAGCCCAAAACCTTGAATAACCCAATCAAAAAATGGGGTAAAGATCTAAAAAGGGAATTCTCAGCAGAAGAATTACAAATGGCTGAAAGGCACCTGAAAAAGTGTTCATCATCTTTAGCCATCAGAGAAATGCAAATCAAAACAACTTTGGGATACCACCTAACACCTGTTAGATTGGCTAAGATAAAAGGCACAGATGACAGCCTATGCTGGAGAGGATGCGGAGCAAGGGGAACACTCCTCCATTGTTGGTGGGAGTATAAGCTTGTTCAGGCACTTTGGAACACAGTATGGCGGTTTCTCAGAAAATTGAGAATCAATCTCCCCAAGGACCGATCAATACCACTTCTGAGTGTATACCCTAAAGATACACAGTCATACTCCAAAGGCATTAGCTCAACTATGTTCATAGCAGCATTATTTGTAATAGCAAGAACCTGGAAACAACCTAGATGTCCCTCAACTGAAGAATGGATTAACAAACTATGGTAATCTACACAATGGAGTACTACTCATCAGTAAGAAAAAATGATATCCTAAAATTTGCAGGCAAATGGATGGACTTGGAGAATATCCTCCTGAGTGAAGTATCACAAACTCAGAAAGATAAGCAGGAGATGTACTCACTCATTAGTGGTCTCTAAACAAACAAACAAGAAAAAAGCCAAGCATGCCCAAGCTGCAAACCACAACCACTGAACAGCTTGGGATCAGAAACACCCTGGACTGACACCTTGGATCCCACTTCCCTTAGAGAAACAGCTGACTCACTCTTGAGGGAGGGTGGAGAAAACTGGATCTGCCAGGAGTGGAGACTGAACTAAGCAATATTGGGTCAGTGGGACCATGGGACTGTCTGCTGCCTGCCCAGGGAGGTGATAGGGAGTTGTGAAGAATGACCTGATGTGGCAGGAGGGGGATGGGACCTTGAATAAGGATATACAGGGATAGAAAGTGTGACTTCTTTGTTAATAATAATAATAATAATAATAATAAATTAAAACAAATTAAAATAATTGGTATTGAAATAGAAGGTTTGGTAAAGACAGTGTCAGATATAACAATAATTGCACCAAAATCTGGACATCCAAATTGGCCTTTTCAGAAGATTAATATTCAGCTTCTAGAGATTGGAATTTTTTCTCAGTTAAAACAAAGTTCAAGATGTGTCAAGTATGTAGGGCCAGATGGACAGAGATGAAAATTAAAGTTATATGTGGCTGACAGTGATGAATTTATTGAGACATGTTTTGTTATTTTAATAAAAATACAGATTATCATTTCTGCAATTTCAGAAATAAATCATAAGCTAACATATGCTTCTGAGAAAAATACTAAATGGTATTATAAAGAACAGTCACCAAACATTCAGGTTGTATATAAGCAGGGCATAATAGCTGCTGAACTTTCAAAGGTACTAAAATATCTACCTATAAAATGACTAACTGACAAACCTGTCAGGATGGAACAATGGCCTTTGACAGTAGAAAACTTTGAACAATTAGTATAGCTAGTATAGGAGCAGCCAAATGTTTAGCGTATTAAAGAATCAAATAGTTTTTGGAATTCTTATATATTGTCATCAAAAGAAATCTAAAAAGTGGACAATGGTAAGAGATCTAAGAACTATTAATAAGGTGATTCAGTCAATGGGTTCTTTAAAGCCTAGAATTTTCTTCCTTTATTTCTAAAAAATATACTACTTATAATATCTCCCAGTTTGTTAAAAGATATCTTGTAAAAATTCTACCACATGTGATATTAAACAGACCTACGTAGTATCAATATTTTGTATAACAGCCTTTGGAATTAATTTTTAAACAGTTTCTTCCATCTATAATTTACCATTATACAGATGATGCCTTACTATCTGATTTAAATGCAGAGAACATTAAAACAGGAAAAAAATGTTTGAGGAAGTAAAGAACATCAATCTCTGGGACCCTTAAGTTCTATACTGATACAACTACAACAAGAAAGGTAGAATCTATCAGAAATATAAGTAAAGTTGATAAAAGCTCTTATAAGTCTTTTCAAAAGTCAGAACTGTGTGCTGTTTTCAGAGTATTATTAGATTTTCCAGAAATTCTTATAATTACTGACTCTCAATATGCTGAAAGGGTTGTTTTGTGTAATGAAACTGCTGAACTTATTCCAGATGATTCAAGATTAACTTTGACAGTTATTTAATTACAAAGAATAATCAGAAATAAAAATCATCTCTTATATTAGGTCCTCTATGAATCTACCAGGCCCTGTAGCACAAGTTAATGATGAAATTTGTCAGCTCTGGGTCAAAAATGTGCTAGAAGCCACTGAGTTTCATAAGAAATACCATGTTAATAGCAGGAATGGAAAAAAATTTTTCTGTCATCTTGCAACCAGCCAAGAAAAGTATAAGGAAATGTTCTACTTGTTCTTTGTATAATCAATTTACTCCAGAAAGTAAGCCAAAATGTACTGAAGAAAATGATATTTAGATACATATTCAGAATTTCAATGAGCAACTGCTTTGAATTTGAAAAGGCTGATTCTGTAATTATACATTTATTTGTAGTTATGGTTATCATGATGATGCATATACAAATTAAGACTGACACTGTTCCAGCATATGTCTCTAGTAAAATGAAACATTGGCAAATTATAACATAAGCATATTACAGATACACCACACAATCCTACATGGCAAGCAGTTAGAGAAAGATCTAATTGCGCTTTAGAAGATATGTTTAATAAACAGAAATGGGTAATAAAGAAACAGAGAAATAGACACACAATGCTCCATTAACTCTAAATTTTTTAGATGCTAATGTGTAAGGAACAATAGCTGTAGAACCTTTGGATCTTAGAAAAATAGCTAATACATTAAATCAACTTGTATACTTTAAGATGTGTTGACCTTAGAATTGAAATACGAATATGTGTTAAGTTGGGAAAGAGATTTTGCTTTTGTTTCTACAGTAGAAAAACTATGAATACCATTAAAATTGATGAAGATTATGTTTGAACATGAGGGACCACTTGATTAGTAGAGATGATAGGTCATCAAACAGTATGATCATTCAATCTAAATTAATTTATAAAAATAACAACTGCATTTCTTTGGGTCAAATATAATTTGTCAAAAAAGTTAATTCCCCAAATTTAGGGTAGGTCAAGATGTTTTTTTTTTATTTCCCCAGGAGAATAAGAGCGTCCAGCAAAGAAATCTGAGATCACTAGACAATGAAATGCCCAAAGAAAAAGAAGAAAAAATCTGCAAAAAATGACCAAGAAAAAGAGGAAATTGGCCTAATTATATAGCAATATTTAAACAAAATAAATTTTATACATCTTCCTAAAATTTTGCCTCTCTTCTTTTCTGCATGAATATCTACACTCCTGGGTAAACTCAAAATTAAAGCTGGTTTTGTAGTTGGAGCAAGACTCTATGAATCTTTAAAAATAAGCATGCAGAAATTCAGACCCCACCCAGAGGTGAGCAGATTCCAACACCTGGGCCACCTGTCTGGATAGTACCTCTCCACGACTGGGGTCAATCCCTAGATTCTGATCTCAGCTCTCCCTAGCAGACAGGAGCTAGGGTTTGGCTTTGGGGGCTCCTCCAGCCACACCTAAAAGAGGGGACCTTGCATGGCCGAGCCTGCCTCCAGGGCAAAATGCATCATCAGAGAAGGAATGAGGATTTGAAATTCAGACCCCTGTCCAGAGCAGAGTCAGAGATCAAGCAGACCCCTTGATCAGAGGAGACAGGAGACACACAAGTGCTCTTGCCACAACTGACTAGGAGCTTCCTAATTGTGAACCTCTGAAGTCATGGGTAGACGCCAGTGAAAAAATACAAAAACAATATAAAGAACAACAAGGCAACACCAGAAGAAACTGGTAGTTCTACAACTAAAAGACCTGAAAAGACCAATGAAGAGGAAACAGTAGAAAACAACACCAAAAACACCTTTATGAAGATTATTGAAGCCTTCAAAGAAGATATAAAAAAATCCCATAAAAAATAGAAAAAAATACAAACAAAAAAATTGGAAGAGATGAAAAAATCCTCGAAAGAAAAGGTAAACCAAAAGATGAAACATTCCAGGAACTAAAAACTGAAATAGAACCAGTAAAAAAGGCACAAAATGAGGCAAAGGTGGAAATAGAAAATCTGAAGAAAAGAGATAGAACTACAGATACAAGCATAACCAACAGAATCAACGAGATGGAAGACAGACCCCACCCATCTGGAGTGGAATACTGAGTAGTGGAAAAAGATACATCAGTCAAACAAAATACTAAAACCTAAAAAGCCATAATACAAAATGTTCAGGAAATATAGGACACCATGAAAAGACCTAACTTGAGAATAATATAAATAGAAGAAGGAGAAAAATACCAGCTCAAAGACATAGATAATGTATTCAATAAAACATAGAAGAAAATTTTCCTAATTTAAAGAAGGAAATGCCTATAAAGATACAAAAAGCTTACAGAACACCCAATAGATATTACCCCCCAAAGAAGTCCGCTTTCCACATAATAATCAATCCACAAAACATATAGATCAAAGAAAAAATAGTAAGAGCTGTAAAAGAAAAGGGTCAACTTAATTATAAAGGCAGACCCATCAGAATAACTCCTAACTATTCAATAGAAACAAAGAGAGCAAGAAGGACTTGGTCAGAAGTTATACAGACACTAAAAAAGCATGGCTGCCAAACAAGAATACTATACCCTGCAAAATTATCAATCACCATAGATGGAGTAAACAAGATATTTCATGACAAAGTCAGACTGAAACAATACCTATCTACCAATCTGGCCCTCCAGAAAGCATTAGAGGGAAAACTCCAACCTAAGGACCCCAGATACACCCATGAAACAACAAACATTCAAGAAGAAAAGCCCAAAGAAAGGAATTACATACAAGCTACCAATAAAAATAGCAGGAAACTTCAATCAGTGGTCACAAATATCACTTAGTATCAATGGCCTCAACTCACCTATAAAAGACACACACTAACAAGATGGATACAAAAACAGAAGCCATCCTTCTGCTGCTTACAAGAAACACTCCTCAACTACAAAGACAGACACAAGCTCAGAGGAAATGGTTGGGGAAAGATTTTCCAATCAAATGGCCCTAAGAAACAAGCTGGGGTTGCCATCCTAATATCTAACAAGTAGACTTTAAACTAAAATCAGTTAAAAAGGACCAAGATGTACATTACTTATCAATCACAGGACAAATTGATCAAGAAAGGATTTCAATCCTGAACATTTATGCCCCTAATATAAGGGCACTTATCTATGTAAAAGAAACACTGCTAAAGCTCAAATATCACATCAATTCTCACACCCTAATAGTGGGAGATTCAATATCCCACATTTACCCCTAGATAGGTAAACAGAGACTCAACAGAGAAATAAGGAGTCTAACAGAGGTTATGATGCAAATGGATTTAATAGATATTTGCAGAAGCTTCCACATAAATGCAAAGGAATATACATATTTCTCAGCACCTCATGAAACTTTCTCTAAAATTGATCACATAATTAGTCATAAAGTAAGTATAAACATACAAAAAAAATGGAAATAATCCCTTGTGTTATATCAGACCACCAGGGCCTAAAGTTAGAGTTCAACAACATCAAAAATCACAGAAAGCCTACCAATTCATGGAAACTAAACATCACTCAGCAGAACCACATCTGGGTCAAGGAAGAGATTAAGAAAGAAATCAAAGTCTTCCTAGAATTTAATGAAAATGAATCCACAATGTACCCAAACTTATGAGACACAATGGAAGTAGTCTTAAGAGGAAAATTCATAGCACTAAATGCCCATATGAAAAGCCTAGAGAAATCCCACACAAGAGAACTAATAGCAGAGCTGAAAACCTTAGAACAATTAGAAGCAAACTCACCTATAAGTAGTAGACGACAGGAAATAATCAAACTTAGAGCTGAAATCAATACAATGGAAACAAAAAGAACAGTACAAAGAATCAATGAATCAAAGAGTTGATTCTTTGAGAAAGTCAACAAGATAGATAAACCCTTATCCAAACTAACCAAAAAGCAGAGAGAGAGTATCCAAATCAACAAAATCACAAATGAAAAGGGGGACATAACAACAGACTCCCGGGATATCCAGAAAATTATCAGGTCATACTTTGAAACTTTATATTCCACATAAATGGAAAACCTAGAAGAAATGGACAACTTTTTGGACAGGTACCATTTACCAAAATTAAATGAAGAACAAATTAATTGCCTAAACGGACCTATAACCATAAAGGAGATTGAAGCTGTCATTAAAAAACTCCCATGTAAAAGAGTTCAGGTCCAGATTATTTCAGTGCAGAATTCTACCAGACATTCAAAGAAGAATTACTACCATTACTCCTCAAACTATTTCACACAGTAGAAACTGAAGGAATATTGCCAAATTCCTTGTATGAGGGCACAATTACCCTAATACCCAAGCCACTCAAAGACACAACAAAGAAGGAGAATTACAGACCAATTTCCCTCATGAATATTGATGCTAAAATTCTCAACAAAATTTTAACAAACCTTATACATCAATATATAAAAAAATCATCCACCATGATCAAGTAGGCTTCATCTCAGAAATGCAGGGATGGTTCAATATACAAAAAACCGTAAATGTCACCCATCATATAAACAAACTGAAGGGAAAAAAACCACATGTTCATATCCTTACATGCTGAAAAAGCCTTTGACAAAATCCAACACTCCATTATGATAAAAGCCCTGGAGAGATCAGGAATACAGGGAAAAGTATCTAAATATAAAAAAGGCAATTTACAAGAAGCCGACAGCCAACACCAAACTTAATGGAGAAAAACTCAAAGCAATCCCACTAAAATCAGGAACTAGACAAGGATGTCCCCTCTCCCCTTATCTATTCAATGTAGTTCTTGAAGTTTTAGCTAAAGCAATAAGGGTACAAAAAGAGATTAAGGGAATAAAATTGGAAAAGAAGAAGTAAAGCTATCTCTGTTTGCAGGTGATATGATTGTATACATAAATGGTCCACAAAATTCTACCAGGGAACTCATACAGATGATAAACACCTTCAGGAATGTAGCTGGATACAAGATTAACTCAAAGAAATCAGTAGCCCTACTATGCACTTAAGATAACAGGGCTGAAATAGAAATAAGGGAAACATCACCCTTTATAATCACCGCAAATAGCATTAAATACCTTGGAGTAACCATAACCAAAGAAGTAACAGATCTATTTGACAAAAATTTTAAATCACTGAAGAAAGAAATTGAAGGGAATATCAGAAAATGAAAAGATCTCCCATGCTTCTGGATACTTAGGATCAACATAGTAAAAATGGCAATTCTACCAAAAGCAGTCTGCAGATTCAATGCAAATCCCATCAAAATCCCAACAGAATATTTTATGGACCTTGAAAGAACAATACTCAACTGCATTTGGAATAACAGGAAAGCCAGGATTGCCAAAACAATTTTGCTCAACAAAAGAACCTCAGGAGGCATCACCATCCCCGACTTCAAGTTATATCATAGAACTACAGTAATAAAAACAGCCTGGTACTGGCATAAAAACAGACTTGTGGATCAATGGAATCGAATTGAGAATCCAGGCATTAACCCAAAAAACCTATGAATATCTGATCTTCTACAAAGAGGGCCAAAATATTCAATGGAAAAAAGATAGTATCTTTAACAAATGGTGTTGGTATAGCTGGATGGTAGTATGTAGAAAATTGCAAATAGATCCAAACCTGTCACTCTGCAAAAAACTCAAATACAAGTAGATCAAAGACCTTAACATAAACCCAGTTTCTGAACATCATAGAAAAGAAAGTGGGAAATACCCTCCAATGAATTGGCACAGGTGACCACTTCCTAAATATATCTCCAGTGGCACAGACACTACAAACAACAATCAATTAGTGGGACCTCTTGAAACTTAGAAGCTTCTGAAAAGTCAAGGACACTGTTAATAGGACAAAATGACAGCCTACAGAATGGGAAAAGATTTTCACCAACACAACAAGTCATAGAGGACTGATCTCTAAAATATATAGGGATGTCAAACTAGAGTCCAAAACCTTGAATAACCCAATCAAAAAAATGGGGTCCAGAACTAAAAAGGGAGTTCTCAGCAGAAGAATTATGAATGGCTGAAGGCACTTGAAAAAGTGCTCAGCATCTTTAGCCATCAGAGAAATGCAAATCAAAACAACTTTGAGATACCACCTGACACCTGTCAGATTGGCTAAGATAAAAGACACAGATGACAGCCTATGCTGGAGAGGTTGCAGAGCAAGGGGAACACTCCTCCATTGTTGGTGGGAGTGTAAGCTTGTTCAGCCACTCTGGAATGCAGTATGGCAGTTTCTCAAAAAACTGGGAATCAATCTACCCAAGGATCCAGCAATACCACTTCTGGGTGTATACCCTAAAGACGCACATTCGCACTCCAAATACATTAGCTCAGCTATGTTCATAGCAGCATTATTTGTAATAGCAAGAACCTGGAAACAACCTAGATGCCCCTCAACTGAAGAATGGATTAACAAACTTTGGTACATCTACACAATGGAATACTACTCAGCAGTAAGCAAAAATGATATCCTAAAATTTGTAGGCAAATGGATGGATTTGGAGAATATCCTCCTGAGCGAGGTATCACAACCAAGAAAGATAAGCAGGGGACGTAGTCACTCATTAGTGAACTCTAAATGAAAAAGCCAAAAGCAAAACATTTCCAAGTGGCAATCCACAACCACTGAACAGCTTGGGATCTGAAACACCTTGGACCAGCACCTTAGATCACACTCTCCTGAGGAACTCCTGACCCAGTCTTGATATTGGGATAAGGGTTCTGAATCTGCCAGGAGTAGATGCTGAACTAAGCCATATTGGGACCTCCTGCCCTTGCTGGAGAGGAGATAAAGAGATGCGGAGAAGAGGTGGGACAGGGAAGGGAGCTTGAATAAGGATATACATGAATAAAAAATATGACTTTACCCATAAAAAATAAATTATTAAAAAATCTTCAACTTTTATCTGTTGAACAAATGATGCAACTTAAAATGAGCAGACAATGTTTGCCTGTTATAATCCTTGTGATCAGACACTTTTATAGAAGATTAAGGTCCATTTCTTTGTTCCTACTTTCTATTTGAGTTTGTTTTTTTGATGTGAGTGCTGAGGTATAAAAGTAAAATATAAAAGTGGAAAAAAAAAGAAAGAAAATAGCTCTCTATGAGGTGTTATGGCCTTCTCGGAGTAGCCCTGGTCTTTTTGGAGGAATAAAATCCCTGCCTAGGCAGTTTTAGGTCTCCCATATGCTCAAGATACTGACCAGTGTCTCAGACCACTTCCTGTTGCCTCCAAGATGGAGGACTATCAGCTACTTCTACAGTACCATGTCTGCTTATACCCTGCCATGTCCCACCATGATGATAATGGACTGACTTCTGAACTGTAAGCAGCCACCACAATTAAATGTTTTCCTTTAAAAAAAAATAAGCATGCTTGTTAGAGAAAATCCAAAATGTCTGTTGCATATCAGAAGAGCCATCTGTCGTGGGACAGAAAAAAAATCACAGGAGTATTCTATTGCCATAAATGTCACAATATTTTCAGTCTTTAAAAGTTTTTTAAGTTAAACACCCATTCTCAAATTTACATGAAATATATACTTTAACTTTCTGTTGTATTGTTAATTGTCATATAAAGTACTAATTTTAGAAATAGAAGCATAATCTAGATTTCTGTACATGATTTTAGGCTTGAAACTCTTTCAAGTCACTAGAATTACTAAGTGTACTCCAGATACACTTAAAATATTGTCCTTTATGCTTTCTGATCAACTGTCTTTGCCACCTAAAATATCTATGTTTTCTGCAGTGAACTGAAATCAGACTAGGGATCCTAGATCTGTGATTGGGTTGATGTCGAACTACCAACACAAAGAACCCAGCTTGGTTACAGAAAATGGCTGGTCCAGGCTCCATAACTTTCAATTCTAGGATCCTAGCTGTAACAGAGAAAAGCAGTTAAAGGTGTAATACAATTCCTTTTCTTTTCCTATCACTGCTTCCTAATCTGCTGAGATGTGAACAAGAATACACACAATCCTATATCAACAACCATAAACTGATTCCATGGCCTATGATGAATTAAACATTTACACCAGGATCCAGAATAAAACCATTACATCTTAGTTCCTGTATCATAATACTCACAGAGATGACAAAAAAATAATAAAATAAAGATAAGTCAAACTATTTTCATACTTTAATTTTTTGTTTTCTAACATAATTTATTCTAATAACATCCCCATCAAAAGGAAACAGTTGCTTCTAACAACAGGAAAATAATGTCAAATTAAAATCTCAGACAAACCTTAAGGAAATGCATATAACTGTAAAAGACACAATATTAATTAATCACAGGAGGTAAAGAGCTCAAGGCTGTATGTAAAAACCAGATACATTCTTAAGAGAACTGAGTTCCTGTGAATTTTGTTTAGAATTCTGGAAACCTTGGGCCTGCCCTGTGATCTGTGTACAGTGTGTTTTCTCCCACAGGAATGCATTGCCACCAGCTGCAATTGTTACTTTCTTTCCCATTACCTTTATGGAAACCTGGGAAAAGGTGATGTGGAAACTTGGTGCTGAATCACCTTCCATCAATCACAGGACAGAACTCTAAATTTGGCAACGATATCACCTGTCTTGGCACTGTGGTCCTGGCTGAGGAAACCTCAACTAGAGGTATAAATAGTGGTGAAGAAAAGTCTCCATCCCAGTGCCTATTCCAGACACACTGAGAAGCCATGAAGATCTTCATCTTCTTTGCTTTCCTGGGAGCAGCTGGTGAGTCTTTAAAGAAACATTTAACTAGGTGTTTATCATACATATGGGATTTTGCTTGTAGGTGGGAAAACACTAAAGGCCATTTTGAGTATATACTTCATGTGCAAAGAGCTTCAACTGACAAATAAACCACTATCAACCACATTTACATAGTCTATAGGTTAGTCAAGAAAAGAAAGGACAGAGCACAAGACACTATGTGTCTTCCTCTCTCTATGAAGTAACTAGAATTATCTGTACCAAGAAGATGATGAGAAAATTAAATTCTGATTCCTTGGAAGTACAAAGTCTACTGATTATACAGAGTTCTAATAATAGGACAAGACAACTTATTACCCATAGATAAAATCCTTAGGCTTTGTCACAAAATTGTTAGTAACAAAATAATCTTGAACTATACTCTGTCATTCAATACTCAACAACAGAAAATTTGACCTAAGATTAAATCTAAATTTTCACAAATTAAAGAATTTTGACTTAGTAAATTCTCTCATTATGGAATTCAGTTTGAATTATAAAGATAATATATGCCAAAACTAAGACATCAATGTTTTTGAGAAATGCCAAACACTTCGATATATGTCCAGTAAAAAGCTGGAATAAAGGTAAAGTTTTCAGAAAAAAACAAAGAATAATAAGTACTTAAATTATACATACAAATGTATATTGTGTCCAATAAATTAATCCATTCAATATTTTGCATCTGTTAGGTATAAAGAACACTAAAAATTAAATTATATTGTATGCAGGGGAAAATGGTTTCTTGTATAAATGTGCTGGACACTAAACATTAGGCCTTTGGAAAAGTGCAAGATCCCACGTAGTGAACAGAAAGGCAGAGATCACTTAGAAGATGTTTTGTCCTCCACATGAGCACTGTAGAATACACACACACACACACACACACACACACACACACAAAGAGAAAAAGGATGAAACCAGGAGACACAGAGATACACTATGACATTGCAAAAGATAGAACATAACTTTTTCAAATTTAGATTCTAATAACGATATCAAAAGAGTATTCTGTAGTTTAAAAGTGGTGTACTTTAAAAAACAACAAGCACATGATATCCAACAAGAGAGTACACTCTCTATTTGGATTGATCTGTACTAACTTAATATAGAGGAATAGTTAGAGACAAGTTTCCTTGTGCTAACGATACAAACTTCTTCCCCAGTAGCTCTCCCTATTAATGATGATGATGATGACAAGATCATTGGAGGCTACACCTGTCAGAGGCATTCCGTTCCTTACCAAGTGTCCTTGAATGATGGCTTTGGACATCAGTGTGGTGGCTCCCTCATCAGTGAGGAGTGGGTACTGTCTGCAGCTCACTGCTATGAGGGAAGGTAAGGGAACAAACTCAAACTCCTCTAGTCTAAGGCCGATCAGTCCTCTCCCATGCCCATCAAAGAAATGGCCCTTTGTGAGCCTGTACTGGCAGGACACACCTTAAGGAGCATTCTGTCCTGCACATTGGTGGTAGGAAACAATACTGCCTTAACTGCAGAGTCTTTATAGGGTCAAATGCTTTAAGAACATGGTGTTTGTGCTTTTATGCTGTGAACTTTGAGTAACAGCACAAGGATGTTAAGAAATCCTTGATCTTTTAATGCAGGAAACTTCAGGTTCGCCTTGGAGAACACAATATTAAGATCCTTGAGGGTGGTGAGCAATTCATTGATCCAGAAAAGATAATTCGCCATCCACAGTACAACAAGGAAACAGCAGACAATGACATTATGCTGATTAAACTGAAGTCACCTGCCATTCTCAACTCTCAAGTGTCCACAGTCTCTCTGCCTAGCTCCTGTCCATCTACAGGTGCTCAGTGCCTTGTGTCTGGCTGGGGAAATCTTGGAGGTAAGTGTCAGAAAGATGAAAGGCATATTGGTGGCCATATGCCCAAATTCTCACTGTAATCTCAGAAGTTTCAGCAAGGATGATATTAGAATATACCTTTTGAAGTTCAGCAGTTTACCTTCCTGGGACAATGTGGATAACACTATAAAGTGAGCTATTAGCAAAATGTTGAGGTATTTAGTGGGTATAATCAGTGATGTGAAGGAAGTGAAATCTCCATTGACAAATAGAAGATTTGCCAATGATTTGTTGCTCTCATAGGAATTCTCATTTTGTAGGAAACCTTGTCTCAGGATTTGGAATCAAAGCCAAAAAGAATATTGTCATGAAAAGATGATGTTAGTTAAAACTAATGAAAAAAATTTTCTAAAACAAAACCTTTTTAAATTATAAATGTTTGGCAAATTGAAAGAATTAGATATTTCATGGAACATACTAAAGGCTCCTGCATCTTTGCTCATACCAGGCCAATACCCAGCAACGCTCCAGTGTCTGCAAGCCCCTGTTCTGTCTGACAGTTCCTGCAGAAATTCCTACCCAGGCGAGATCACCAACAACATGTTCTGCCTTGGCTTCCTGGAGGGTGGAAAGGACTCCTGTGATGTGAGTGATCTTTCACTCCTTCTCCAACAATTACATACTCAATGTGTTCGCTTGTATAGTTCTCTTTGACTTAAAAGTCTGCACATTTGTCCTATTTTGATTCTATCTATCCAGACGATGGGAGTTCTTTCCATTTTCTTATATCTTCTTCAATTTCTTTCTTCAGCAATTTAAGGGTTTTGTCCACCTAGTCTGCTACTTCTTTGGTTAGAGTCATGTTGAGATATTTAATGCTATTTGCAGGTATTATAAAGGATAATGTTTCCCTTATTTCTTTTTCAGCCCTTTTATCCTTAGTGTATAGGAGGGCTATTGATTTCTTTGGGATAATCTTGAACTCAGCTACATTGCTGAAGGTGTTTATCAGCTGTAGAAGTTTCCTGATAGAATTTGGGGGTCATTTACATATAGATCATATCATCTGTAAATAGAGATAGTTTGACTTCTTTTCTAATTTGTATCCCCTTAATCTCCTTTTGTTCTTTTTTGCATTAGATAAACCTTCAAGAATTATATTGAATAGATAAGGGGAAAAGGACAATTTTGTCTTGTTCCTGATGTTAGTGAGAATGCTTTGAGTATTTCTCCATTTAGTTTGATGTTGGCTGCCCTTGTTGGAGAGGGATTGGAGGATGGGGTGGAGGGAGGCTGAAGGAAGACTGGAATGGATTGGGAGTTTGGAAGGATGGGTGAGCAGGGACATGAAAGAAAGCCCCTTTAAAAAAATACCTGCACATTTCACTGGAAGACTCTGTGTGAGATGACAAAAGCATGTGATGAAAAACAAACAATCAAACAGGTTTTCTCATTGGGATATTGGTGGGTAAAATAAGTCCAGAATATGATGTGTAAATAGAAACACTATAACAAATTTCTGAGAAGCTGGTTTATGGGATGTGACCACTGTAGTGGGACAGTGAGAGGCCCAAGAGTAATACCCAGTGCTCTCTGTTTCTCGTGACTATGCCAATTAAGAAACAAACCATTATAGAAAATAAAGGATGAGAATAGTCAAGTAGTAACTGGATAGACAGGTTTCTGTGTTGATTCTCAGGGTGTAAATATTTGCTACACTGGCCCCATAATAATGGAAATTCATCTTAGAGTCCATTCTCTCACGTCAGCATAGTGTAATGGCTATTTTTTTCCTTTCTGACCAGGGTGACTCTGGAGGACCTGTCTTCTGTGATGGAGAGGTCCAGGGCATCGTCTCCTGGGGGACAGGCTGTGCACTTAGAGGTAAACCTGGTGTCTACACCAAGGTCTGCAACTACCTGGGATGGATTCATGAGACCATGGCTGCCAACTGAGTTTCTTCCCTTCCAAGAATTGCCTGTCCCTTATCCATTTCTATTTCTTCTGCCTCCTAAATGAAGTCAGAATAAATACATTTTTTTCTGCTCTATTATTGTGAATGTTTTATTCTTGCATCATATTATTTGGTATTCCCTAAAAACTTGTTTCTAAATGAGGAAAACTTGTTGCTAAATGAAAACATGATAGGAGAACTGAGAAAATTCTACATAATTGAACATTCATCCAAGAAAAAGGATTTACTCATGCCCTTCTGTGGTGTGCGAAGCATAGCAGATAAAGTGGTGAATGTGCTTACAATTATCAATATAATCTTTCAAAATAATTATTAATGCTTAGTAATAGATAGGATATATTTTCTGTTAAGATATAGCTACACTGCACACATGTTCAGACTTGACTCACAGCAAGTTGCATATTTATAACTTATAATAGATAATATGAAACAGCACTTATTACAAATTACCAGGTTATTTAAGTATTTACTAGGTAAAATGGTATTCAGCTTGGATAGTCCTGTTTCCTGGTGACTTTTTTGACTCAAGAGAAAGTGCTATGTCTTCCTTTTTTTCTTGATCTTTTAAACTCTGAGAATCTGTGTAGTACTAAGTTACTGAAAACTCAAGATCAAAAATATTAAGACTTTTTCCAAGTTACATATATTTATATGCCTGCGTGTATGTTCATGCATTTAACCATAGTGCTTAAAGGAAGTAGGAGTTATGTACCTTTGTTGTACACATCGTGGGATATGAGAGCTGGCTGATATTATTGTTGGGAACCCAGCTCTAGTCCTCTGCGTGAGTAGTGTTCACTCTTAACCACTGAGCCATCTCTAATGCCCTTGAAGAATTACTTTAAAATATATTTTCCTCTAAATTTTGGCCTATGGGTCACCTCAACTCACCCTAGCCTTTAGGCAAATATAGACTGTATATGAATTAGAGCCATGTTCATAAATGTATAAATCATGGAGGTTTTTAGAATGTAAGTGAACTCCTCAACTGTCATATTGCTGTGTATACACAGCTGTCACCGGCATTTTTATATCATCCTGTAGAGGAGAAACGATGACTTTTTTTCTCCTGACTTACTCCAATCATTATTTGTCCATGGATTACCAAACTATACAATTGTTATAGAAGATTTGACAAATGCTTCCTGGGATTATTTAAAATGATTTAGGGAAATAAAAAACGAAATGGACTTGAGTGAAAGCACAGTGGAATAAATGGAAGGATGTAAAAAAGAAAATATATATTCTCAGAGCTAAGGAAAAGAGGCCTAATAATATATCAGGTAGCTCAGACTGACATAATAAAAATTCACAGGGTCCAGCTTCAAAGGAAAAGTAAATGTCTCATTAGTTTTCACTCTCATAACTGTTTCAAGCGATTAAAAACCCAAGTCCTAAATCTCCTCTGAAAACACAAAACCTATAAAGCTATGATGCACAGCATGAGCCTATGAAGCTCCTGCAAATTCACAAAACTTTATATATTCCAAAATGCTATGGTACTGAAAGTCATTTCCATGCCAAAAGAGTGGTATGGAATTGAAAGGAAAGCATGAACCAATGCAATAATATGATTTGTAGGGAATAAGGACTAAATCATGATTCTGTTGTTGAAGTGAATATAGAACATACTGGCAACATCCTCTTCACAAGAGACTTAGTGTGTCCACCTCTGTGGCCTTACCACACATGGTACACATTCTCCCCCAGGCTGGCATAATTCAAAGCTACCAACATTTTCAGCAGATGACCCATATTCCTGGCACATCTAAGACTGTATATATTCCTATTCACTACAATTCAACCACAGTTTCTTGCAGAGCCCACTCACAAATTTTCTTAATGGAATCTAATTCTCCACAGCAGATCTAAATTAGAATTTTCCTAATGATCTAGATGCAAGCTTTCATAACTCTATCACTTAGAACCTCCATGCCTGTAGTGACACTACATCTTGAACAGCAAGTTCTTCTTTTACCTTCAGAAGGAATGTTATCCTTTGGTCTATGACTGCAGTAGTTCCTTGGCAATTAAAATTATAGATGCTTATGTTTTACACTTTTCTATGCTGCATTTTGGTCACAAGTCCCACTAAAACTTTGTATAAGTTGTTAGCAATAACTAGGCCACACAGATTTTTCTCCCTAAATTTTCTCTCAAGTGTCTCCCCCAAAACACTCAGATTTCAGGGAACTATTAGTATTCTTTCTTTCCCATGACACTAGTGTAGTCATTTGTCTCTTAGAAATGAATTATAAAAGAAATGAAAGCTTGTACATTAAAATTATACTCATAATTACCTAATATTGCATTATAAACATCTATTTTTAAATATCTGCCAACTATCCATCAAATATCAAATATTGCATCATCATTATCCATATGGTATAGAGGAAAAATAACTATTGTATGAGTAATCTCATGTTAGCTGAAAATATTGTTCTAAGAACTTGAGATGCCATAAAGGTAATGGTGAGATCTTATGACTCTAGGAAGATTGACATAAAAACTTAAGGGAGGAAAGAATGACCTGCCTTCTCAGTTTGAAAGGATTGAGTCCAACTTTATTTGGCTTCATATTTTGTGCAATAAATCATGGTGGAAGAAGCTGTTGGCAAAGAAGCCTCAGCATTTCATGGCAGTCAGAAAATAAAGATGAGATATTATTAGGATTAGATATAACATACAAAGGTGTGGCCTCTTAGCCACTTGTTCACATTCAATCCTACCTCCCCAAATCAGACCAGGAACTGAGTATTCTCTTCACTATGTGAAAATATGAGTTATATTTGACACTTTAGCCAACACAAACAGAGTCTATCTTTTCTGTATCTTTGGCCACTCAAGGCTTTAAATTACCCTATACATTCCATCATACTGGTTTTCTGTGTTTCTTCTTCTTCTTTCTTAAATTTTTACTATATTATAAGTTTCACCTTTGCAGTTTGATGAGTCATACACATTGTCAAGGGATTGTTCAAGATATGATGGACCTGTAAGCTTGTCTAGACTCTGAGGTTTTCCTTTGAAATCTGCGTGGAAACACAAAGTGAATTTTACCACTTGCACTTTGCATGTTTCGAAAATTACCATTAAATGAATGTCATCAAATTTAGCAGAATCAGCTATGTCTAGGCTCACATGGTTTGTGTCTGAAAAAAAATCTGAGAATGTTGGGATTTGAATATTATAAAACGCACACTTGAGAGGACTATTTTCCTGGTGGCTGCCACTGTGCTATGTCTACAGGAACTATTTATCTAGAGGCCTTCAGATAAGTTTGCCACTTCTAGCTCTTCTCATGGGTTTCATACAGTTCAGTCCCAAGATATACTACAGACATTGCTCCCATTGACTTGAGGTGAGTTAGCTATATTTAATATTTTCTAAAGCCATGATTTCCTATGTCCAAATTTTACAAACATTTCTAACCAAACTACAAACAACCATTACTTTCTTTTCTCATTTTCTCCACTAATTGTAAACTTGGCAAAAATAACTAAGTTTAACTTTCATATTATAGAGTAAATGCTGGGCTCCCTTCTATTTTTTCTATATTGGATACATTTATTTATACATTTTGAATTCATCCACCACAAACACTTAGCATATTCACCATGAAGATATGCTCTTCAAAGAACGAAACATCCACAGTCTTTTTTCCATTTATAGGTGGCATGCTCATGACATTTTATAGGCCCACCCTTTTCTATCCTTATTCCTACTGGCACTGTAGATTTTATGCTCCCAAAATATTTCTCCAATAATTAAGCTTATAACATTCTGTTTAGATTATTATCCTCTCTAAAATTAAAATGTTTTCTGCAAATGTTTAATAACCACAGAGGAAGGTTTTTAATCACAATAATGAACACACCTCTCTGAAAACAATATTTGGTGTTACAATATTTTTATGTGTGAAAAATAATGATTTCTGTTAGGGAAAGTTTTTAAAAAGAAAGAATTAACTGGCTCTCAGTTCAGTGAACTCAGCCCGTCACTCCTTGCCCTGATGCTCCTGAGAGCATAGCAGTGACAATACAATGTTCTATACATTATCCACTTCATAGTAGAAAGAAATGAAGAAAGGACAACCAATGACTGTTCTAACCTGAGGTCACATCATAGGAGGGGTCTCATACTTAATATCCAGAAGTTAAATTGCTCAGAGACATAGGATATAACCATACAGGACTACCAAAAAAAAGTCTATAAATTTTTCCTGATGATGTTCTATGCAAAAGAAACAATGTTACTTAAACACTGGAGGTAAAGAGCTCAAGGCTGTAGGTATAAAACAGATGCACTCTTAAGTAAACTGAGTTCCTGTGAATTTTGTCTAGAATTCTGGAAACCTTGAGCCTGTCCTGTGATCTGTGCACAGCATTATTTTCCTCCCACATGAGAACATTGCCTCCACCTGGAGTAGTTACTTCCTTTCCCATAACCTTTATAGAAACCGGGGAAAAAGGGATGTGGAAACTTGGTGCTGAATCACCTTCCATCAATCACAGGACAGAACTCTAAATTTGGCAATGATATCACCTGCTTTGGCACTGTGGTCCTGGCTGAGGAAACCTCAACTAGAGGTATAAATTGTGGTGAAGAAGAGTCTCCATCCCAGTGCCTACTCCAGACACACTGAGAAGCCATGAAGATCTTCATCTTCTTTGCTTTCCTGGGAGCAGCTGGTGAGTCTTTAAAGAAACATTTCACCAGGTGTTTGTCATACGTGTGGGATTTTGCTTGTAGGTGGGAAAACACTAAAGGCCATTTTGAATATATACTTCATGCACAAGAAGCTACAAGTGCTCAAGATTCACTGTCTATTACATTCATGTATTCTATGGGTTGGTCAATAGAAGAAAGGGCATAGCACAAGACAGTATGTGTTTTCCTCTCTCTGTGAAGTAACTGGAATTATCTATTCTAAGAAGAGGGTGATAATATTTAATCCAGATTCCACAGAAGACCAAAGTCTACTGATTACACAGAGTGCTAATAATTGGAAGATACAATGTATTACCCACAGATAAAATCATTAGGGTTTGTCACAAAATTGCTACTAATGAAATAAACTTTGAATTTTACTGTCATTCAGTACTCAACAACAAAAAATTTTACTTTTCTAAGTTAATATACCTAAATTTAAAAGTAAATTTTTATGATTTAAATGAGTTTGAATTAATAAATTTTCTCAGTATGGAATTTAGTATGAATAATAAAAATTTTATTTGCCAAAACTAAGACATCAATGTCCTTTAAAATGCTAAATACAATAAAGCATGTCCAGTGTAAAACTGGAATAAAAGGGAAGGTTTAGGAAGAAAACATAGGATTATGATTAAATGATATATACAAATTATATCCATTAAATTATCCTATTCAATAATTTGTATGTGTTAGGTATAAAGAATACTAAAATATAGTTGAAGTACATTACCTGTGGTAGAAAATGTTTTGTGTATATAGATGCTGGACAGTAAAACTTAGCACAAAATGTTTATGTGTATATAGGTGCTAGACAGTAAACCTTAGGCCTAAGAAAAGGTGCTAGAACCCATATAGTAAAGAGATAGAGGGGTCACTTAGAAGATGTTTTTATCCTTCACAGGAGAACTATTGTATACAGGAGTGCATGTGCACACAGACACACACACACACACGCAAACAAACTCTTTCACATATACACACAAACACACATACACAAAGAGAGAGAGAGAGAAAGAGGGAGAAAAACAGAGTCAGAGAGATGACGAGGAGAGACAGAAAGTTACAAACACACATGCTGCAAATGCTATAACATAACTTTTTCAAATTTAGATTCTAATAACAATGATATCAAAACAGTATGATCTATAGCATAAAAATAATACCCTGTTAAATGTAAAAACCACATTTTACTCAACAGGGGAAGACACTATTTATTCTGGTTAGTCTGTACAAACTTCATATAGAAGAATAGTTTTGAGACAAGTCTTCTTGTGCTAATGATACAAAATTCTTCCCCAGTGGCTCTCCCTATTAATGATGATGCTGATGACAAGATCATTGGAGGCTACACCTGTCAGAGGCATTCCATTCCTTACCAAGTATCCTTGAATGATGACTTTGGACATCAGTGTGGTGGCTCCCTCATCAGTGAGGAGTGGGTACTGTCTGCAGCTCACTGCTATAAGGGAAGGTAAGGGAACAAACTCAAACTCCTCTAGTCTAAGGCCCATCCATTCTATCTCATGACCTTCTAAGAGATGGCCCTTTGTGAATCTGTACTGGGAGGACACACCCTAAGAAACACTCCCTCCTGCAAATTGGTTGTAGAGCATGATACTACTACTTTAACTGCTGAGTTATCCAAGTCATCATCAGAGAGATTTATTGAAGCAATATATGGCAGCAGATGCAGAGATCCACAGCCAAACATTAGGCTGGGATTGCTAAAGCTTGCAAGAGATATGGAGGAAAGATTGTAGAAGCCAGAAGTGTCCAGGACACTCGGAGAACCTGGCCCACAGAATCAACTAAGCTGGGCTTATAGGGTTCACGGTGACTGAAGAAAAATTTCATAGACCCTGCATGAGTTTGTGTAGGTCCTCTGAATAAGTTATGACTGTATAGCTTGGTGTTCTTGTAAAACACCCCACAGTGGGAGTGGGGACAAGTCCTTCGACTCTTGCTTGCTCTTGGAACTCTTTTCTCCTACAGGATTGATTGTCTCATCCAGTGAAGATGGGGAATTGTGCCTAGTCTATTGTAACTTTTTATTTTGTGTTTGGTTGATATCCCTTGGATGCCAGATCTTTTCTCAGGGGAGATAGAGAAAAAGAGGAGGAGGTAGGGATGATGGGAATAGGGAAGAATGTCAGGAGGGAACCTTCAGTCAGGATTTGTAGTACAAGAGAACAAACCAACAAACTAAAGAACATGCAGATCCCCCATAACACCCTCTGCCAATAAAGGCACTTCTTCCTTTTCCCTGTATGCAATTCCTGAAAAAGAATCTATGCCTTGGAGTTATTGTTTCTGCAGTTTGATACCTGTGTGAAGTATGTTTTGAGAATTGATTATATTTCACAGAACAAAAGAACAAGGACAGGAAGTGATAAATTTACCTGAATGTCCCATGTGTAAAGAGTGATTCTAGGCATATAGTTCAGTCATGTTCACCAGAAAATTGTATCATTCAGTGAGCTTTTAATGATATTTAACTACCCAGATTCTCAAAGGTTACAAACATGATGCCTTTGAGCCTAGACATAGATGAAGATCTTAGTAGAAATTAATGTCATTCACTTGATAATGGTTTTTGCAAACACGCAAAATGGAAGTGAGGGAAAGCAATGGGCATTTATACCTCAATTTCAAAAGGCATCTTGAAGTCCACAAGCATACAGGTTTATAAAATCTTCAGAAGTCACTCAGAAGAATGGCTTGCCCATCTCTAACTACAACATAATGGAGATAAAAACCTTGGTGATGCCATCTACACAGAATGTATAGAGAGAAAAGTTGAAAGCTGTGCATTTATCCTGACCAGAAGAGACCTTTGTTCATAAAAGCTAAAGGAAGCAAGCTCCTTTGTAGTTCTACTTATCTGTACTAAGATAAGTTCTACTTATCTGAAGACAGTGGCCTAACGGTTTGGTGGAATGCTGGAGTTATCCAGGAAAGCGTATCCTAATGACCTCAGAAGCCAGGTTCAATTGAGGCCCAGGAACACTGATCAGACTGCTTGTTGGGTTTCTGTGCTCTCTGGGAGGTAGCTGAATGTCCATTGCAGAAGTTTCGAATCTTCTAGAATTGCTATTTGTATCTATAAGTCCTTGCTCTCCCCCTAAAAAGTATTAATCCTTGTATGGTATATTGTATTTGAATAATTGCAGTGATATGTGGCACCCAAAATGGGCCTTGAACCCCCTACCCTGGGATTAAGAGTCCCATGCTCTACTGACTGAGCTCTGTATGGGTCAGAGGTCCAACTTCCCCCCCCAAAAATGACTCAAATGCTTATATTAATTTCACCCTGTTTGGCCTATGTTTCAGGCACATTGCTAGCTAGCTCTTTCATCTTAATTCAACCCATTTCTATTAATATATCTGGCCACATGACCTGTGGTGTGGTCCAGGTCACCTAGGTCCTACATGTTTCTTCCTTAGTGGCTGCATCGGGTCTGTCTTAACTCTGCCCTCCTCTACCTATCTCTGATTTCCTGCCTAATGCTATGGTGCTTGCCAAGGTCAAAACAGTTCCTTTCTTTGCAGAATCAGTTTTACTGCATAGAGATGAACATTTCCAGCACATAACAGGCCATGACTTAGTATCTTATGTCTTTTACTAATATCTTCTAGTTCCTTATTTTGGTGAATCTTCTCTGACACCAGTTTATGCCATCAAATTTACTGCACAAGTATATGAAGCTACGTAATGCTATAATCAATCCTCTCAAAGCAAGGGCACAGATGATTTTAAATTGTAATGTCAGGTAATGTTCATAGGTTACAAAACTGGCTAACACATTATTTATTATTCCCCTGATACATACACAAACTCTTTAACTACCCTGCCATATCTGCCCAAAATACTATTATCCTATTATGCCATATGACTACATTTGTTGTGCTACATTTTTAGACAGATGACTAGTAGGTATTTAAAGTTTAAATGTGAGATAATATGTATATAAATACAATTTCTACCAACTTAAAATTCCTTATTTAGTTACTTTCTAGTAGATGAATGACTAGGTAAATATCTTGGGAAGCATTCCCTCTAAATCTTTTTTTAAAATTATTTTTTTTGAAGACAGTACAGGGAATGACCTTTTAAACAACAATGTAAAGTCAACCAAACCACAGCTCAAATGTTTTGACTCATTCAACAGTACTGTCAGGAAAGCAGGGCATTTGAAATAAAATGCTATCAAAATTGTAAGTAATGTGCAAAAAGAAAGAAAGAAAATAGCTCAATGTTAAACAAATGTTTAGCACTTGTGGAAAGATACTTGAGAGAAAATTTAGGTGGAAAAGACTGTGTGGCATGATAATTACTTACTGCTTGCATAGCATTTATAGTTATAATTTTGAGATAAAGGAGAGTAGAATTTTGTAAGACAGATGCAACCAAGAACCTCTGTAAGATTATGGACAATTAAGCCTCAAAATCAGCTACAATTATTAAAGAGATTAGCATCATTATAATGAAGCTGACCACTATACAGCCAAATAGTGAAGATGTGTCTGAAGCAAAACTCTTCATTTATTCAAATCTTTAGAAATATACTAATTTAAAATAAATTCTTTGAGTTAGAAAGTATGCAAAAAGAAATCTTCCTGCTACCTCTCTGGGAAAATAATTTTTAGGACATATTTATAATTTCAACTGCCAAAAACTACATAGTCATAGAGCAAGGGAAGAAGTTCATGCATGAAGTGGATGAAGAGCTTGTTATGTAAGGGGTGGTGGCAATCCTGGCACAAAGGATTCCAGTGTTACAGAGTAATGAAAGCATACATCTTGCTCATTAAGGAAAGCCTGGTATTTCAGCCATTTGTGTAGAAAAATAAGTTTCCATTTAGGAAATTTGTGAGAGAATCTGCGTTAAGATGTAGTCTGAAGCCCAAGTTGCAATGAAGACTTCCTGGTTTAGAGGCATCAAGAATATGAGTCATAAGCTGAGAAAAGCCAATAGCTTTAAACTATGTCTTCCTGGAAGGCAGAGAGAAGGGAGACAAGAGAGAAACAGAGAAAAAGAGACAGAGAAGAAACAGACAGAATGGCAGAGACAAATAGAGAAAGATAGAGGGACACACAGAGAGGGTATTTATTGTGTGTGGAAGGCTACAGGGTAGGGCTAAGTCTCTTGGAGCTAGATGCAATCATGTGCTCCAGGTACTTACAAGAAGCTTCCTGATTAAATATTTATTCTTCAGATTTTTATTGTTGCTTTGGTTCATTGTTTCCTTTGTATTCTGTTTCTCCTTTCAGTAATTTCTATTTTGTGAGGTTGTGCTTTGGAAGTAAGTAAATTTTGGGGAATTTCACTGTGTTTCATAGACAGCTGTACTTACTTTCTGTCTCAGAGGAAATTTTGGACTTGAGCTTTTGATCATGTAGAACTGCTAAGATAAAAAAGACTAAAGAAACCTGAAGAATTAATTCATATCCTGAAGCTGGGGTTTTTTGAGTTATTTTCATGGCATCCTGAATTTCACAACACACTGTGCTTCCTTATCTCTGAGTATGATATTTTTCCTTTTCAAAACTCTTCCATTGCTTTCCACTGTGCTTTGACTAAAGCCCAATGTGTCTTTAAAACCTCTTTATCACTTTAATCATTTCATATATCCAGAAAGCATTTATAGGATCTTCTAGAACAAAAAAATAATAAATAAAAATAAAAAGCATTTACAGTATCTTCTGGGGAAAAATGTTTAGTTGCTTATCCCTGTGAAAATGGTGGATGGTGAAAAGCAAATGAGGACACATGGTTGTGTCTCATTCTTGACTCCTATGTACATAGTGGAATATAACATAGAGTATACCTACATTCTAAAAATGTATGTGATAGAGTTTATTTTCCCACAATGCATGCATTTACATACATTCCTGTTCTGATTATGTGCCCAATTAGTGAAAGTGACACAGAAGCAAAAATACTGGGAAAAACAAAATATTTATTTACAAAATAATTCTTCAAGGACCATAGAGATGGTTCAGATGTTTAGAGCATATGCTGTTCTGGCAGAAGACCAAAATTTAGTTCTCAGCAACCATGTCAGGTCACTCACAAAACCCATGACTGCAATACAAGGCTATTTACACACCTGGGCTCTGCATGCACTTTCCTCCTGTACATAATCCTCCACACATATAAATAGTTAAAAACAAAATAAATTTTGAAAATTTTTTCTTCGAGAGTTTTCAATTACTTATCTTTTAGGGGTTGCTGGAGGAGCCCCTCACAGCTAAAGCCTAGCTCCTGTCTGCTAGGGAGAGTCTGAGATCAGATCCTACTGATTGACCCCGGTCCCAGAAGAGACTCTCCTGATGGGTGGTCCAGGTGCCGGAATCTGCTCACCTCTCAAGAATTTTTTTAACCTATACATTAAGTTGTACATTTTTGATTAGAGAAAAAGATTATATATCATTTGTATAAACAATTGTATAATTGATAATTAGTCTATTATACTAAAATTATATATTTGTAGTGTGTATATATGCATTTTTATGACTAGATACATCTAAATTTTTACACAAGTAAGAGTTCTTCTTAAAATCTTAAGTAAAATGTGTATTCTATGCTAAAGCAAGCTCTTTCTAAAGTTATTAAACCTGCCTCTTCTGACATTAGATGGACTTAATATATATTTATATATGCCCTAAAGAAATATGTCATTAAAAATTCAATTAATCTAGAAGGTATTACTAACTAGATAAAATGAAATTTCCATCTGTTAAAGCATCCCACTCCTAGCATATTTTCAGACAACATATTCTGACTGCAGTTTTCCATTTCCCAACTACTCCCAAATCCCCCAACTTTCCACTCACCCATCTCTTTGTCCTTTATTTATATTTGGAAACAGAAACAATAAAATCAAAACAGTAGAAAAAAGCAGAAATTTAAGAGGCACACATACACAGCAAAACAAAAACAAAAACCATAGACCCATAAAATTGGAAACTATAGTATACAAGCAAAAGATCAGTAGGGCAATAGGAAGGTCTTTAAAATAACTGGGGTTCAGTTTAGTGTTGTCCTCTACTGCTGGCATAGGACCTACTCTTGTGTAGTTTATATACCCA
Source organism: Sigmodon hispidus (assembly GCA_004025045.1). NCBI lineage: Eukaryota > Metazoa > Chordata > Mammalia > Rodentia > Cricetidae > Sigmodon > Sigmodon hispidus. The sequence continues at coordinate 29,377 of PVIH01020552.1, forward strand.
GTGAGATTCCAGTGGAGAAACCATTATTTTTTTTTACATGAATGCCATTTATAAATAGCTTCTTGTCTAGAGACTGGAGTTCATGTCCACTCCCCCTTTCTGGCTTGAACCTGTACAGATCATCTCAGTCTTAACAAAGCATTTAAAATATTGACAAAGACATTAAGTATATTTATAGACAATGTCCCCACTCTTGGGCTTTTCCAGGTGAACTTCGTGAAACTTGTTTGCTCCATATTTTTAGTTATATTCAATATAGCTAGTTCTTTATTACAAGGTTTTACCACAATTTTAGTATCCTTGATCATATTACTTCTTTGTAACCAGAAACTCAGGTCCACTGCTGAGTTCTTTACAGAAGAACCAGAAGGGAAGAATTGTTAGAAAGAAATGGGCTGATTTTCAGTTTTGTCCAGTACTAGGTGGAGAAAAGTCTGCACGTTCTCTCTTTTTTTTAATCTTTTTTTTTCACAGTAAAAAGAATTTAAAATATGGAAGAGTTAACAATAACTATACAGAGGATAAGAATCATAAGCATGGCTTATCAAGGGTGGAAATACAAATAAGATTGCTACACATATATTTTCTTTGTGTTCATCTTTCCCTCTGAATTTTTTTTTCCATCCCTGTATATCCTTATTCAAGGTCTTTTCCCCCTCCCAACACATTTGGTCATTTTTCTTCTCTGCAACTCCCCATCCCCTCCTTGGGCAGGGAGCAGACAGTCCTATTTACTTTACCTGTAGTTGTGTTACAGCTACAGAGAATATGTATCAAAAGCCAGTGAGTAAGCCTGGGTAGATAGAGCTCTGAGATAACTTAGAGCTATAAAGGTGCTCTTTCCTTGGCAGAGAGTCCCTCCCTGGTAATTCTTCCTATTGCACCAGACTGTTCTCACCCCCAGGGCAGGATTCCCTAAGTAACTTCACTTTTACTGTTGTACTATTCTGTCTTTGTATTCTCTCCATTTTTCTACATAACTCTCATGCATTTTGAACCTTACTAACTCATAAACTAGAGGTTTATTTATTTAAAAAAAATGTATTTTAGGGAATCCTCTCTCTTTTTCCTTTGCATGTTTGTATTAAACCACAGTATCTTTTTGGTGGATATGTGATATTTTTCTTTGATTATATCAAAAACAAATGTAGCTTTCACATCCACCCCAGCCATTATTGATTTAGTTTTTTTCTTACACTGTTTGGGTTGATCAGTATCTCAGTATCTATTTCGATTGATTTGTTTTGTTGTCTACCAGTCAGAATATGTGTACCAGAGACCAGGAATTTTTCTATTTCTTTTTCACTCTTATTTTATTATATGTTTATCAGGAACAAGGAGATTAAAAGATCTTGATAATCACTTGATGAATAAATTTATAAATGTACTATTTAGAGACTAATATTAAGAGAAACAAGTTTGCATGTTTGTAAAGCAGACACAATAGTCCATGATCTCTTAGAAACATTGTTTTAATTAATGCATATGGAAGCCTAAGATGTAAATGGCCACTTACATTTGGTTAAATGAATTAAAATAGAAGAGAGGAAAATGAAAGATTTTTTTTTACCTTTTTGTTACAGCTGCCTGAAGTGACTGAGACAGAAGGTTTGCTCTATCTTATCAATGAAGATACACATTCCCTTTTCAAAACTGTTCTGTGTATCCAAGGCTGCTATATTTTTTCCTTCTTATGGTCATACAAGATAATCACAGGAATTTTTGTAGGGGGTTTCTTCACACACTTCTTACTTATATCTGTGCATTTGGTGTTTGTTGGGGAGAGGTGGTGAGAAACTAAGATGTGGTACCTTCTCTGATAGGGCTGAAGAATAACAGTAAAATGTCTGAGATTTATAATCTCAGATTAATATGTATTTCTGTAAAATGATTGCTTTTAAGTGGTGGCAAGCTTATATTTGAATTTGTGAAACATTCAAGTTGGAGTTTGAGATGTGGCTGAGAAGAAGGATCTTTGAACACTGCATTTGCCATAGAAGTAATATCCAAAGTAGAAACAAGATGTTGGGGTAAAGCACACTACAAGTGGGAGAATTCTCTCAAAAGTTTTCAACTGACTGAAGAATAACAAGGAAAACTTGCATTCTGCCACAGAAGTGGAAATACATTAGAAATAATGGCAGCTTGGGCTTCATCCTTATCCCAACATGAACCATTTCTATGACTTTTTCTATGACTTTTAGCCATTGCTTTTGTCTTTTCATCTTTTAACATAATCTATTATAAATAATTAACATTATATTTACAACTTTGGGTTATAAGAAAAAGTATATTATAGCCAGATATTCAAATAAAATTTATCATATATATTGATAAGTTACCAAATTATATTTGAATGAGGTACTAAATAACTTTTCCAATTGTCTTTATAAAATAATTCAACTCTCCATACTATTTTTGATTTAGAAGTTTGTTTCAAGAGAAAGTTCATCATTATAAAGCAAGAACTGTACACTGACAGATCTGGTAAGGAGAAAATGTTTTTATTGTAATGGTGCATAGAAGTAAGACAAATTTGACAAGGAGATGTCTTATGGAGAGATAAAGATGTTTAGTTGGCAGCGATAGTCTGCTGAATCCAGCTCACGTAGTTGCAGACCTTGGTGTAGACACCAGGCTTTCCTTTCAATGCACAGCCATAGCCCCAGGAAACAACACCCTGGAGC
>PVIH01020553.1:0-32061 GCA_004025045.1 Sigmodon hispidus
GAACAAGCTTTGGTTCCTAGCTTTTGAGTGATCCTCATTTAGAGGTCCCCCAGCTCAGAGCTTTAAGAGCCTAGAAAGAACAAGCTTTGGTTCCTAGCTTTTGAGTGATCCTCATTTAGAGGTCCCCCAGCTCAGAGCTTTAAGAGCCTAGAAAGAACAAGCTTTGGTTCCTAGCTTTTGAGTGATCCTCATTTAGAGGCCCCAGCTCAGAGCTTTAAGAGCCTAGAAAGAACAAGCTTTGGTTCCTAGCTTTTGAGTGACCCTCATTTAGAGGCCCCAGCTCAGAGCTCTCCACCGCTTGCTTGCATTGCTTCCTGTATTTTTGTTGTTTCTTGCAGCCTCCTTAAACTGGAGCAAGTAATTGGTTTGTCATATTGTTCCTGGCTACTTTGTTATATCATTTATCCTTGGGACAGGATATGCACATAGGAAGATCAAAATATACTTTGCAGGAGTTAGTTTTTCTTTCCAATTTACAGGTTGAGCTTGGTGGCAAGTACCTCTACTGAGCCATCTTGCCAGTCTCCACCACCCACTCTCGGTCCTGCCCTTATGCAGTTATTTTAAAGGTTAAGCACAGAGCCAGGCAGAAACCCTGTCTTCTTAAAAAAAAAAAAAAAAAAAAAAAAAAAAAAAAAAAAAAAAAAAAAAAAAAAAAAAAAAAAAAAAAAAAAAAAAAAAAAAAAAAAAAAAAAAAAAAAAAAAAAAAAAAAAAAAAAAAAAAAAAAAAAAAAAAAGATTGAACATAAAAACTCCTGGAATGAGTCAGAATGTACAACACTTGAGAACAGGGATTCTAGTTTTACCTGATGATGTAGGTTTCCTTAATGCACATACTGTAAAGTCAAAATATTTCTCAATGGTCAGAGACCTCTCTGGGACAAATCAGCTAAAGCCATTCTGACCAGTGAGAGGCAAGATGGCAGATATATAGGAGAGATGAACTAACATCTGTAGAAAGATTGGGACTCTTTAAGAGCGAGTCTGGGGGCTGGAGAGATGGTTCAGCGGTTGAGAGCACCATCTGCTCTTCCAGAGGACCCGGGTTCGATTCCCAGCACCCACATGGCAGCTAACAACTGTCTGTAGTTCCAGTTCCAGGCAAACACCAAGGCAAATAAATAAATAAATAAAATAAAGTTTTTTAAAAAAAAAAAAAAAACAAGCGAGTCTGACCATGGATGAGATGAGAAGCAGTGGAACTTAAAATTATGGATATGTGTGTGTGTGTAAAACTCCATCCGATTGTTGTTGAAGAACACAGATCCTTGTTTGTTTCCACAGTCACAAGTTTCTCTGGGGGCTGGAGAGATGACTCAGAGGTTATTCTTCCAGGGGTCCTGAGTTCAACTCCCAGCAACTGCATGGTGGCTCACAACCATCTATAATGAGATCTGGTGCCCTCTTCTGTATACTGTATACATAATAAATAAATTAATTTTTTTAAAAAAAGTTTCTCCGTCCTGCCTGGCCAGTCCCACAGCCATTTAGTCCCAAATAATTACACAAAGGCTTGGCCTATGGCTGACTCTTACTCTTAAACTAACCTATGAGTCTTGTCCATGTTAGCCATGTGGCTTAGTGCCTTTTTCTCATCTTCCTCTACATCTGGCTTGTGTCAGCCTCTCTGCCTTTCCTCCCAGAATTCTCTCCTACTCTGGTTGCCCCACCTCTTCTTCCCACCTTTCTTCTGACTAATCAGTGGGCTGGAGCGATCGCTCAGCCATTAAAGGCTAGGTTCACAGTGTTTTATTAAACAAATACAAATGAAAAGTATTTACAGCATTATCCCACATTTTTTCCCCTTTTTTTCCTCTTTTTAAAACAAGAACCCTGGGCTGGGTTAAAGACTAGGCTCACCACCAAAAATATAAAACAAGAACCCTAAATCTAATCTCCTTGGTTTAACTTTTTTCTAACTAGTTTTCATTACCCATAACAACTAGTAACCAATACTCCAACAAAGACAAACATCCATAATCCATTTTTGGGGAATATGGGCATAGTTATCTAGATGACTACTTGCTGAGACTACTTGCTGATTGGGAATGATAGTAAACCTAGGAAACTCAAGGAAAATTTAGCATTGTGGACAAGTCCTGAGTATAATCTGTGAGGCTAGATAATCTCAACTGGCAATCTTGAAGCTGTTCTGTATTCAGAAGAAACTGCAACAGAGGTGCTCTGAAACACTGGATCATCTGGGCCATCCTTTCCCATCTGAGGCTTTTCAGGAAAGTCTTCCTGGATCAAACCTTTATAAATCTAGGTTTTCTTTAACCCAGAATAAATCCACAGCTCATTTTCTGTAGGAATAAAAGCAAAGCCTCTTCTCCAAAGTAACATATATTTTGACTTCAATTTTGAAGTCAAAGCATTAACAAAATATATAGATTGGATTAATCCAGCAACATTTAAAATCCAACGTCTTCCAGCAGCTCTTGCTACTTCCTTTGCTCAAAAACAACACAATATAATACAGTATCTAGATGCTCTGTGTATATTTTTGTGGCTTATTTTTTTTAACTTTATTCCTTTTTAAAGAACTTTCTTTACCTTTTTCTTTTCTCTCCCAAGTCTATGTATATTTTTAAACACACTGTAAACTGTTTAGAGGGGTTTTTTCCCATCTGCATCCATCTTTACTTTGTATCTCTTATCTTTTTCTGACTACACCTTTTATCTGCTAAAGTGGCTGGAGAGATGTCTCAGAGGTTGAGAGCACTGACTGTTCTTATGAAGGACCTGGGTTCATTTCCCAGCATCCACATGGCAGCTAACAACTGTCTGTAATTCCAAGATCTGACACCCTTACACAGTTATACTTGAAGGCAGAACACCAATTCACATAAAATAAAAATATCTGCTAAAGCATGGCTCTTCTATGGCAGCTGGCTCCACCCCACCCTTTGATCTGTGAGTTTAGCTTCATGGCAGAGATACTAACAGGAACCATGTTTGCTACCCCAGCTCTGGGGAATTTGAGGGTCTACACCGCCACCAAGTAGAGAACAGTCACCCACTGCTCATGAACACTGTGTAAGTGTTTGGGAGCAGGGTCTCTTTCGAGATTTTTGCTGTTTACACTGAGTCAGGAATCCTCTCTTAAAGGAGCCCTCTGCTTGCTGCCAGCAAACAGAACTCATCTAAGAAAACCCTATTACTATGCTTAACTCTATTTCCTTTTTGTCTATATGAACAGAAACCTTAAATACATCATATGCAACTTGTGTTTGTACCAAGGTTTCTATGAGGCTTCTCAGGCCTCATGTATACATGCACCACACTGGAATGCCATTTGTAGGCAGAAGTTTCTCTGTCCTGTCGTCACCACGAATTCCACAGTCATCTAGTCTCAAATAATCACACAAAGGCTTATATTAATTATAAACTGTTTGGTCTATGACTCAGGCATATTATTTACTGACTCTAAAACAAACCCATGATTCTTATCCATGTTTAGCCACGTGGCTTAGAATCTTTTTTTCAGAACAGCATTCTCATCTTTTTTTTTTTTAAACTTTATTTTATTTTACTTATTTTTTTATTTATTTGCCTTGGTGTTTGCCTGGAACTGGGAACTGGAACTACAGACAGTTGTGAGCTGCCATGTGGATGCTGGGAATTGAACTCAGGACCTCTAGAAGAGCAGTCAGTGCCCTTAACCGCTGAGCCATCTCTCCAGCCCCAGAACAGCATTCTCATCTTGCTTCTCCTGTGTCTGGCTCATGTCTGCCACTCTGCCTTTCTTCTCCCAGAATTCTCCTAGTCTGGTTGCTCCACTTCTGCTTCCTGTCTACTTTCTGACCAATTAGTGTTTTATTAAACAAATACAAGTGAAAAAATATTTACAGCATTATCCTACAGATCCTGGTGTTCAATCTTTCCCTAAAAACCATCAGAAATCCAGACATTAATACAAGATATTCCATTTAAAATGGAAGGCTAGATGTGGTGGCTAGCCAGCCCTTAGTAGGTGGAGGCAGGAAGGTCCTAAAACCTGGGCTACATATAGCAAGTTCCATGACAGCCTGAGCTATACAGAAAGAATCAAGTACTTGCCAGCTCTTGGGAGGCCAAAGCAAGCAGATTTCTGTGGGTTTAAGGCAAGTCTGGTCTACACAAGTGCCAGTCAGTCAGGGCTATAGAGTAAGACCTATCTCAAAAACAAACAAAAATACAACTTTCAGCTGAGAGTGGTGGCACACCATTAATCCCAGCACTCAGGAAGCAGAGGCAATGGGATCTCTGAGTCTGAGGCCAGCTTAGTCTACAAAGGGTGTTCCAGGACAGCCAGGGCTGCATGGAAAAATCAATCTTGAAAAAACACGAAGTAGGGGCTGGAGAGATGGCTCAGAGGTTGAGAGCACTGACTGTTCTTCCAGAGGACCTGAGTTCAATTCCCAGCAAAACCACATGGTGGCTCACAACCATCTATGATGAGGTCTGGTGCCCTCTTCTGTAAAACTGTATGCATAATAAATAAATAAATCTTTTAAAAAAAAAAAGAAAAGAAAAGAAAAAACACGAAGTAAAAATACTTTCTTGAAAACTGACTGTGGTGACTCATACTCTCGTCTCAGTACTTAGAAAATTGTAATGGAGAGGGTCTTTTGAGGCCTGCAGTTCCAGAGCCTTTATTGTCTCCCTCTCTTCCTTCCTTCTTTCCTTTCTTTCTTCCTTCCTTTCTTTTTTTAAAAATTCATTTTTATTTTATATGAATTGGTGTTTTGCCTGCATGAATAGCTGTGTAAGGGTGTCAGATCTTGGAATTACAGACAGTTGTCAGCTGCCATGTTGATGCTGGGAATCGAACTCAGGTCCTCTGGAAGAACAGTCAGTGCTCTTACCCCTTGAGCTACCCGTTTCTTTCTTTTTTAAGGATTTATTTTGTTCTGTTCTGTCTGCACACCTGCATGCCAGAAGAGGGCACTAGATCTCATTACAGATGGTTGTGAGCCACTATGTGGTTCCTGGGAATTGAACTCAGAACCTCTGGAAGAAGAGCCAGTGCTCTTAACCACTGAGCCATCTCTCCAGCCCAGGCCAACCTTTCATAATTAATAAAATGTCTCCTTATTGTTCTTTGTGAGCTGGCAGCTCCAAGAGAAATCTGACTACACAGACCAGTTCAAATGAAGGGGATTCACTTTGCTGAGTATTTTGGTATGGCTAGGGCATATTTTCATATTTCATATGATTTGCAGAAGGTCAGGCCACTCGATTGTAAATTGTGTTTGCTGTAACTTTCTCATGCACAGTCGGCTTTTGCTGGTTTCTGTCTACGTGTCTGTCTGTCTGTCTCTGCCTTTATATCTCCCCTTCTCTCTCTCCCTACTCCTCCCTCCTGTACTGGAGATGGAACCCACGGCTTTGCACCCCTACCACTGAGCCACACTTCCAGCCTTAGAGATTTCTCTTGATAATGAGCCTTTCATGTTCCTATGGGATGAAGAGGAACTCATGACTGAATAGGCTTGCAGTATTCCAAGAAAGTCTTGAGTAAGTAAAGGCAAAGGGAAAATGGGTCAGACAAGAGGAAGAAAGAGCTAGAAATGGTGAAGGTAAGCCAAGTCTGGTCAGAACCAAGTGTGGCCCAGAAGAAGGGTGTCCATGTGTCTCAACTTCTGTGATGTCTCTCTCTCTCTCTCTTTTTTTTTATTTTATTTATTATGTATACAACATTCTGCCTCTACTATACCTGTGTACCAGAAGAGGGCACCAGATCTCAACCAGATGGTTGTGAGCACCATGTGGTTGCTGAGAATTGAACTCAGCTCCTCTGGAAGAACAGTCAGTGCTCTTAACCTCTGAGCCATCTCTCCAGCCCCTGTAGTGTCTCTTTCAATGCCAGTCATTAGGTCCCAATAGCAGTGCCCCTTGCTGGATTACTAGACTGCCAAGTCCACTAATGTTGCAAATTAGGCAAGGAGAGAAGAAGTCCTCTGGAACTGAGTAGGAAATACACTTGTCCTCAGACACTGCTGAAGCCGGGTTCAACACTGCTTTGAAAAGCGGTCCAGGGGCTGGACCTTGTAGAACTGTATGAGAGGAACAGGTCACTTCCCCTGCATCTCAAGTCCCTTTATGTATAACAGTGGTGTTGTGCTGGATGGTAGGTCTTCCACCAGGGTCAAGACTGAATCCTTATCTTCCATATCATGACAGCGAAGGCAGATCAGGTTGGAATTGCTCAGGTTGATATGCAAGTGGGAAGTAGGCCCTGTTAAGCATGAGATAAATGTCATTAGAGTATTTTTCACAAGCACACACACACAAGCGTGCAAGAAGTCAGTGGTGCAGGGTTCCAGAAGCCCCCAAGGAACTAGCTCCCAGAGCTAGAGTGACCTCAGCAAGACAACTCCGGAAGCTCCCAAGAGAGGCCTGGCAAACACCTCCGCAATGCAGTGAGCTTGGCAAAGTCCATTTTGCTGCTCCGGTTAGTTGTGGGTGAGAGAGGAAGAAAGCTGGGCAACTCGTATGAAACCATGGCTGAATGTCATCATGCAAGATCCTTTGCGACCAGCTGCAGTTGTGCAAATGCACCATGCTTCTGTTTAAGGCCAGGCAAATCCCTCCCTATGGAGAGGCAGCCAGCCTGCTGCCTGGCAGCTGTCCTGGGGACTTGGTATCTGTAAATAACCAGTTATGGCTGATGGCCTTTAACTGTGCCAGCTGGAAAAGGTCCCTGCTGCCACTCCTTGTTTGCAGAGCCTTTGTAGCTTGGGGCTGCAAATAAACACCATCTCATTTTTCTTTTAAGGATAGAGAAAGGACTATAGTTTAGCTTATCACTCATTCATCAAATGCTTATTCAGTACTTACTTTGGGATTTAAAGGTAGTCCTGGGCCTAGAACTGGGAGGAAGTGCTGGTTAGTTTTTTGTTTGTTTTATGAGCTAGAATCATCTGAAAAGAAGAGAACTCAATTAAGAACATGCCTCCATCAGACTGGCCTGAGGCAAGTGGCCCAGACCACTTCAAGCAGTGCCAACTCCAGATGATCCTGGGTTATACAAAAGCAAATGTGTGAGCTTTGGAAAGCAAGGCAGTCAGCAGCGGTCCCCCTGGTTGGGGCATGAGTTCCTGCCCTGGCTTCCCTTGGTGATGGACTATAAAGTAGAGGCTGAAGCAAATTCTTGATAGCTTTATATCACAACAAAGGACCAAAAACAGAAACAAAGAATGAACGAACGAGCACTTAGACATCAAATGATATTTTTGTTGGTGGTGGTGCTGGGGGTTGGTTGTTTTGAGATCAAGTCACCTCTAGCTGTGTAGCCAAGAGCCTTGAACTCCTGTTTGTTCTACCTCCCTGTGGAGCATGGTGATTACAAACAGAAACCACCAAGTCTGGTTTATGCAGTGCTGAAGATCAACCCCAGGGCTTCCTGCACACTAGGTAAGCACTTCCCCCCAGTGGCATCCCCAGGCCAGATTTAGATATTCTGTTTGCCTATGGCCTGTGATTATTACTAAACAACACTCACCATGCATAGCTCTGTAAAGAATGAGTTTTATCCCTTTTTACAGATGAATTTGAAACTAGGTGAGACTAAATCACCTGCCCATAATGCTGATGTCCCAAAGATGGAGCGTTTCTGAGCTAGATTCAAACACAGGTTGGAGGAAGAGACAGAATGGACTTAGACCCAGTTGTTGCTTTACCAACCATTCCTGAAAGAAGGCTCAACCCACCCTGGTGGTTTCCTCTTTGACTAACCTTGACTACTTCACAATGTGGTGATAACACTGAACATGAGCAACCTTTACAATCAGTGATGTTTGTGCAAATGCAGCATTGCAGCATCAGGAAAGGAAGTGGGTATCTTTTGAGGGGGAAGGGGGTCCGAGACAGGGTTTCTCTGTGTAACAGTTCTGGTTGTCCTGGAACTCACTTTGTTGACCAGGCTGGCCTCAAACTCACAAAGATCCACTTGCCTCTGCCTCCAGAATGCTAGGATTAAAGGCATACACCTTTAATACACTGCCTGGCAAGAAGTAGGCATCTTAATAGCAGCACCCGCTCCCTCACCCCTCCCCCAGGTCCTGGAAGATGACAAGGCCTCAGACTCAGGGAGTCTGCAGTGGTTCCTGGGGGACACTGACATTCTAGGTTTATTCCTTGCCTGTGATGGCCCAGAAAGTAGAAAGAAGAAAATGAGAAGATGGGGATATGGGGCCTGGAGGACCTGTGGCTGGGGTAAAGGTCACTTTTCCCAGCTGCACTCTGGAGCACCTGATGGCTATCTTACCAAAGATTTACAGCAGTCTCAGAGGCAGCATGGGAAAGACAGGTTTGAAGGAGCATTGAGGAATATCAGAATACTTATCAAAGCATTTTCCCTGGCCCTCTGCCAGCCAGGCTACCTGGTGATGCTTTACCCACTGAGGACAATAGCTTCTCTTCCAACAGGGGCCTTTTCCTTCCTGACCCTTCCTGAGAAGGGAGGGAGAACAATTGAGTTGGACCCCTTGTCCACAGATATCTGATCCCCAGCAGCCCAGGCATTAACACAAATGCCGTATGTCCATCCGGCTATCATGGCAGGCCAGCATACTCCAGGCTAATTCCCCAGCTGCCTTCAGTGCTAACTGCTGACTGAGTTACAGAGGCATAGCTAGAGGTGCTATCTGATTATTTAGCCCAATTTTGGCCCTCCACTCCTTTTGGGTTTTTGTTCTTGTTTTGTTTTGAGACAAGGTGTCTCTGTGTAGCCCTGGCTGTCCTGGAACTCACTCTGTAGACCAGGCTGGCTTCAAAGTCACAGACAGAAATCCACCTGCCTTTGCCTCCCAAGTGCTGGGATTAAAGGAATGCACCACTACACTTGGGCCTCGGCTTTCCCTCTTGATGGTGGTAGAAATAATAGACCTTAATCCAAAACCGACACCTATCAGGAACACAGTAGACAGATGGGCTGGAGAGGTGGCCCAGCTGGTAAGAGCATGGATTTGATTCTCCTCAGGACAGGACTTATATGATGGTTTGAAACCATCTGTAACTCTTGGTCCAGGGGTTTTGTTTGTTTGGTTGTTTATTTTGTTTTGTTTTGCTTTTCAAGAAAGGGGTTTCTTGGGGCTGGAGAGATGGCTCAGAGGTTGAGAGCACTGACTGCTCTTCCAGAGGTACTGAGTTCAATTCCCAGCAACCACAGGGTGGCTCCCAACTATCTATGATGACATCTGGTACTCTCTTCTGTATACTGTATACAAAATAAGGAAATAAATATTTAAAGAAAGGGGTTTCTCTATATAATACAGTCCTGCTTTTCCTGGAACTTGATGTGTAGACCAGGCTGGCCTCGAACTCACAGATCTGCCTGCCTCTGCCTCTGGATCGCTGGAATCAAAGGCGTGTGCCACCACTGCCTGGCCTTGCTCCAGGGTTTCAACGCCCTCTTTTGGCCTCTTTGGGCATTGCATGTATGTGGTGCACCCAACACCAGAATTTCACTATCTAGTTATGGCTGTCCTGGAACTCTCTTTATAGATCAGGCTGTCCTTGAACTCACAGAGATCTGCCTACCTTTGTCTCCCAAGTGCATGTTCTACTATGATTGGCACACATGGTGTTCATACATGTCAGTGAAACAGTCACACACACACAAAATAGAATCTTTTTTAAAAAATTTTAAAAAGCAGAAAATGACCAGTCGAATCATATCTAATTTTGTCTCTAGGGAAGTAGCCAGTGTTAATATGAAGAAAAATGCAAACTCCTTATGTGACTTGGGAAAAAATGTAAGAGTTTGGGGCCTGCTGCACTGTGGGGCTAGTATCCCTAGTACCCATCTGGAAGGGCAGCCTGGGCTTTGTGCCTAGAGGCCTGACAGATCTCCTCTACAATTCTGATTGTGTTAATGATGTGCTCATCGAGAGATGCCTGGAGACAGAGAGGGAAGAAGTTGAAATGCTGCTGAGAAAAGGAACCAAGCAGCATGACTGAACAAGATAAGAATCATGAGTTAGTTTAAAAGTTCAGTTAGCGGGGCTGGAGAGATGGCTCAGCGGTTAAGAGCACCGTCTACTTCTTCCAGAAGACCCGGGTTCGATTCCCAGCACCCACATGGCAGCTAACAACTGTCTGTAGTTCCAGTTCCAGGCAAACACCAAGGCAAATAAATAAATAAAAGTGTTTTTTTTTAAAAAAAAAAAAAAAAAAAAAAAAAGTTCAGTTAGCAAGTTATATGCCTGGGTCCCAGATCAATCAGCATAAAATTAATATAAGCCTTAAGCAAACAAACAAACAAAAAATGTGCTCATCGGGCTGGAGAGATGGCTCAGTAGTTAAGAGCACTGACTGTTCTTCTGGAGGACCTGAGTTTGATTCCCAGGATCCACATGGCAGCTGACAACTGTCTGTAATTCCAAGATCTGACACCCTTACACAGTTATACTTGCAGCAAAACACCAATTCACATAAAATAAAAATAAATATATATATAAAAAAGTAACACACTTGAGCTACTGGCTGAACATTTTTAAGTAATACTAAGCCTCAGAGTCAATTATTTGGGAAGCAGCTGCTGGGTTTGTGTGTTCTAGTCTTGTTTTTCCTTTTTTCTCTTATAAATCTCTCAGTATTTAGTCATGGGGAGGTTTCCTTTTAAAAAAAAAAAAAACTTTATTATTTATTTATTTGCCTTGGTGTTTGCCTGGAACTGGAACTACAGACAGTTGTTAGCTGCCATGTGGGTGCTGGGAATCGAACCTGAATCCTCTGGAAGAGCAGACGGTGCTCTTAACCGCTGAGCCATCTCTCCAGCCCCCGAGGTTTCCTTTTTTTAAGATTTATTTATTTTATATACAGTATACAGAAGTGAGTACCAGATGTCATCATAGATGGTTGTGAGCCACCATGTGGTTGCTGGGAATTGAACTCAGGAACTCAGGAAGAACAGCCAGTGCTCTTAACCTCTGAGCCATCTCTCCATCCTGGGAGGTTTTACCCTAACAACTTTATTTAATTCTAATCACCTTCCAAAAGCACCCCACCCCCTTTTTGAGATAGGGTTTTCTGTGTAGCTTTGGAGCTTGTTCTGGAACATGCTTTATAGACCACTCTGGCCTTAAACTCACAAAGATCCATCTGCTTCTGCCTTCCAGATGCTTCAATTAAAGGCATGTGCCACCACAGCCTGGCCCCAAAAGCCCCAACATTTTAATATGTGTTATATATTTTGGGAAGGTGTATGTGGATACACATAAATATGTGTACATGTAGAAACCAAAGGACAACCTCAGGTGTTGTTATTAACATACAGGGTCTCTCACTGGTGTGGAACTCACCAATTAAACCAGAATGTCTGACCAATGAGCCCCCAGAGGTTTTTTTGTCTCTGCCTCACAATAGTAGATCTACAAAAACATGCACCATGGCTGACATTTTTTTTAATGTGGATTCTGGGAATTGAACTCAGATCCTCATGCTTGCGTGGTGATGCCTATACTAACTGAACTATATCTTTCCAGTCCCCCAAAGCCCTACTTCTTATTTAATTATTTAACAGGTTAGGACACACAGAGGAAAAGCATTGAAGAGCAAATGCCTTCTATGCCCAGGCCCCACATGTACAAACAGGTGTTCAAACTGCAATAAGACCAGGGACCAGGTCGATTGTTTGCCACTGAAGGCAAAAGGCAGAATAAAGAGAGCGGAGAAACACAGGCTTTATCATGAGCAAGATAAATATTTGGTCCCAGTCTGGTAAAGATGCATGCTATCATTTTCCCCTTGTATTTATTCATCCTGCAGGCCTCTGCCATGCCAGCCCTGCTCTGTGAGCCGATGTTGGCCTGGGCAATGATACTCTGATGGTTGACCCTGATTTTTCCCTCTAAGTGGAAGGAGCAGAGAACAGAAAGCATCATGAAGGGAGGCTTATACTGTGTCTGGGCTGGTGAGCAGCCCCTACTACTAGAATCCCAACATAGATGGGGGACAGGGTAGAGCATTCATCTCAAGGTGGGGTGGGGGACTATGCACAGACATGTCCTAGCCAGATGGTTCCTACATTCCAGCTTCTCTCTAAGTGGGGGCACCCAGGAAGAACTTTCAGGCCAGCAGCAGGGACTGTGGGCCTTGCAGATCTGTGAGGAGCTATCTGCTTATTCATTATCCAGCAAAGGGGACATTCTTTGCCTCTCCAAGAGCCCATTTCCTCTGAACAGTAGCAAATATATGCTATAGCTCAGGTCTGCAGCGTCTCCCTCAGGCTCAAGGGAATGATCAATCCTCAGCTTGTACTAATGTTTAGGACTCTGGGAACTTTTCCCAAGGTGGGGCCTGGCTGGTGGGAGCTGGCCTCTGGGGTCCAACCTTTGAAGATTGTACTCACTCCTGGTTCCAAGTAGCTATTGCTTCCCTGTCTGTCCCAGCCATGGCCACACAGAAAAGCAGCTGTGACAGAACCTCTTGACCTCAACTCTGAAGTTATGGTGGACTAAAACTGTAAGCCAAATAAATCTCTTTCTTGGACATTGGTTCTGTCCAGGATTGTAGTCGCAGTGACACAGAGATATAACTGACACACATTCCTCACGATTCTAGACAGCAAACTTGTAGCACAGACCTCGTCTGCTATTTGTGAGCTATTGTGTCCTATGCATCTATGTAATTGCCTTCCTTGAACATGAGAGAAACAAATGCTCAACCCTCCGTTGATGAGCTGAGCTTGAGGTATAAGCAACTTCTACTGGATCACTTTATAGCTGTCCCTACTGGCCCCCAACTTTCTTCTGGGCCACTGTATTCTTAGAAGCTGTCTCGTGTTTTGTGCTGCTCTGGGACTGTTGAGCCATTTAGCAGGGAGTGCCACTCAGACCTGTGGAGGGAAGGGGAGAACCTGGAACAAGGAAGAAGTGAGATTGACAGGTATGGCCAAAGGTGACTTTGAATGTCCCATGGGGAGCTCCAGGCTGCAATGGGCCTTCAGAATCATCGTGAATCAAGCTGCACATCCATCAGATGCCAGCCACCCCCAGTGTGAAGGTGATCTTGAGCAGAGACTGAAGTTTAAGAGCATCAGCACCCTGATGTCACTCACAGTCACTGGGACCATCACGTCCTCAAGGGCACTGCACTTCACAGTGCCCACTAGAAGCAGTAGGTGTGGGGCAACACCTGCTACTGGGAAGAGGCTGTTCCAGAAGTTTCTGCTCTAAAGGTTGCTGTCAGGATCACTGAGATAACGGCTATAAAGTACCTTGCAAAGGGCCCAGCATAAAGATTGTGGGCGTACAGATAGTGATAGCCAGAGGCAGTAAACTTGATCAAGATTATAAGGGCTGCGGAGCTGCAAGTCAGAACTTTGAAACTGCGCAGAAGGTGCTCAGCCCCTCCTGGTACCTGGAGGCAGGCATCCATCCTTCCTGTACTGCAGGCTGGGATGTGAACACACAACTGAACACCTCTTGGGTTTGTAAATGAAGCCCTGGCATCAAGCCCTCCCCGCCCTACCCAAGAGGGTGGTTAGTGCTACCTGGAAATTCTGTTACACAAGTGAGCAGTTTTGATGATGGGCATGGGCACTGCGCCACCAGAAGGCAACAGCCCGGCTGGAGTCAGGCCAAGGCCAAAGGAGAAGAGATTTCCCTGATCCTGGCCTCTCCCCAGTTACTGGGAGAAATCCACAGGCAGGTGGGCCTCCTCCAGTGTCCTGTGCACCATAGCCAGCTGCCCTCCCCATAAGGAGTCTCGGTCTAGAACAGCTCTGGAAGGAAAACCTTTGGGCCCTGCTGCCCTCCGCGGAAGAGAGGACAGGAAGCAGGGTGTGTGTGTGTGTGTGTGTGTGTGTGTGTGTGTGTGTGTGTGTGTGTGTGTGTTTCAGCTGGTGCCCCTTCCCCACATCTCCATTTCCCTGGGGTAGACATGGGGTTAGGGCTACCAAACCTAAAATATAAAAATGAGTATAAAAATCATCACAGCCGCCCTCTTCTGTAATACCGTTCCCAGGTAGCACCTCCTAGTTAGGGCTAGGGAGGACTTAATGCCAGGGGTTCATTTACAAACCAAAGAGACTCAGCTGTGTGCTCACATCCCCGCCTGAGTGTGGAAAGGATGCTAGCCAGGTACCAGGAGGGGGCTTCTGGAGAGCTAGCCTAGCAGGGAGCTATCTCTGCAGAAGAGAAGTTTAATTGTTAAGAGCACTTACTGCTCTTCCAGAGAACCAGAGTATGATGCTGCTTCCAACATTCATGTTAGGCAGCTCATGATCCCCAGTCCAGTTATTCCAGTTCTGGGAGTCCAGGCCTCTATGCAGATGTCAGACACTAACAAATATGCTGCTTTTTTTTTTTTTTTTTTTTTAAGTCACCAGGCCCCTAGTTAAAGTTAAAATTCAAATAAACAAGAAACAATGTTTTGGTGTAAGTATTTCCTTTGCTCTATGAGAGACACACTGAAACAATTCTTAGTTGTTTCTCTGAGATTCAAAGGCAATTGGACTTCCTTTGTTTACATAGATGGGCCCAGGCCTGGGGCTGCCCGGCTGAGCAGTTGACTGTGGAGACTTCAGGATGGAAGGAGATGTTGCAGAAGGCCCCTGTGGTCCCTCAAGAAGGCAGAAAGGAAGAGGGTAGTGAGCTCCAGTCTGGCCAATCGATCCCACAGTGAGAAAGCAGTTTGGGCCTCAGGTGGGGAACATTTTCATTCAGAGATTTAGGCTCAGCCATACTCTATCCCTGACAGCTCCACAAAACGTGAAGGACTCCCTGGGCCTCTGTGGGGTCCCTTCTCTCCCTGATACATAAGGTGACTCTATGCAAGGTTGAGCTGAGAAACTTGTCTTAATAGACACCGGTGGGTTGTCCCTGTCTTGAGTCAGGCTTCACAGGGGCCTTTGATGTATCCTCCATGAATGGGACAGGAGGATCTGTTGTTTCCTGTCACTCCCCAGAAGCCCAGGCTGTGCATATTATGTGTATGTACATGTGCTTACATGTGGGGCGCTGAGTGTACATGTAGTACATATGGTGGAATGCACAGGCATGTGTATGTAGAAGCCAGAGATCAAATGGTGATCTCTGTGTGTGTGCTCGTGTATGTTTGTGTGTGTGCATGTGTGTGTATGTGATCAGATGTCAACGTAAGATATCTTCTTCAATTACTCAACACCTTTTTGAGGGGGTTTCAAGACAAGGTTTCTCTGTAGCCTTGACTGTCCTGGAACTCACTCTGTAAACCAGGCTGGCCTCAAACTCAGAGATCCGCCTGCCTCTGCCCCCAGAGTGCTGGTGTCCACCTTACTTTTTTTGAGGCAGGCTTTCACATTGAACCTGGGACCAACCGACTAGGCTAGGCCAGCCATCAGGCTTGGGGGACCTGCCTCCTTTTGTCTCCCCAACAGTGGGGTTACAGGACATACTACTGTGCCTGGGTCCTAAAGATTGCACTCAGCATGCACTTGCCAGTTGAGGCACTTCACCAGCCCCCACCTTCTTTAGGAGGGCTCTTGGATTAGGAGAGGCTGGCTCTCTGCACCCCACCCCCCAGCTCTGGAATTCCAAGTGTAGGCCATCACAGCTTGGCTTTTTGACATAGGTACTGAGGATCTTAGAGTAGAGCAGCTACTTTTTCCTCTCCACGGTTTCCTTCATCCCATTTTTTGGACAAGGAAACTGAGGTTCTGGCAACTTCAATTAACCAAAGTAGCTGGCTGGTTTTCCATAGTAAAGGATTCTTCCCCAGGTCCGTGTGTCTCTGGGCCTAGACTCTAGGGTGTTCACAACCTGCCCCCAGCCTGTCCCCATACTTGGTACTGCTGTCCTCACTGAATCTGACCTGTGGCTGGGAAGCTTGCAGGAATGGCCTGGACCACTTTTGCCTCCTCGTTTCTCGGTCTCTAGCCTGAAAGATATATAGTAGTGTTTGTTGGAAGATTAAATCTTGTTGAAAGTAGACTGTTCCAATATCAACTCAATAACCCCTCCTGTGTACTGTGTCTCCAAACTACCTGCTAACCTAGCTCCGGGGGAAGGAACCAGCTTGTGACTTATCTAGCCTTTGGCTCTCTTCCAGAGGAAGCCCCTCCCAGGGGCCTGCCTAGGCGCCACCCCAGCATCTCCTTCAACACAGGAGGTCAAGTCTTTGTCCTTACTCAGATAAACAAACAAAGCGGGCCAGGCTTGTTTGTGTGTGGCAGAAGGTCCAGGAGCCATGCTCCACCCACAGAGATAGGCTTGACCTTCCTCCCAGGGCCAGCAGTGCAAGCCTCGGGACAGTGAGGTCAATCAGACAAAAAGGCTGGATAACTAACTCAAGGCTGCAAGGGTAAGCCTGGAGCCCTGGCGGCTGGGCCATGAACTTCTTTGCCTCTTCCCACCCTGGGGTACCTGCGGGGGGGGGGGGGGGAGTCTCACACTGGGACGCTGTTCAGTGATGATCTCCACACAGGTACCCCCTGAAAATGAGCAGCCTCCTCAGTCCACGCTCCCGTGGAACTCTTCCACTGCCTCTGGACTTCCTAGATCCTCCTCCTACCCTTCTCTCCCCTTCCACAGTCAGATCAGAGCCACAGGAAGCAGGAGGGCCTGCAAAGTAAGAGCCAAGATGCGGAAGTTGATTCTCTAAGAATTATCTAAACACATGGTAGAGTATTTTTAGCCCACGGCTCCTACCGGGATGCCAAACCTAAACACAGGAGGAGAGGTGACCCTTTGGGAATAGAAGCAGCCACTGGAAATAGGGTTACGAAAGAGAACAGCAGACCCCACCCTGTCCCTCAGAGTGGCCTGTCTTCCTGGATGGCTCTGATGAAGAAGGTTGGCTATGGGAGCTTAAGGGGCACAGTGTCTACAGTGACCCCAAGGTCTGACAGGTTTCTTGTCCCTGCTGTACCACAGCTTCCCTCAAAGCTTGGAGGAAGTCCTCACTCCCAAAATGGTAGAGAGGTCCACAGTCAGTACAAAGTAGGCATTCAATAAACGGGGTTCATGGCCTGTGCTGGGAACCTTCTAGAAGAGGACCAGCAGAGCCCAGAGAAGTCTGGCTATGGCTTTGGTGCTTTCCCCAGGCATCTTCAGGGAAGCAGGCAGATGTCTATGTGTGTACACAGCCAATGCGATACCTGTGGACACTAATGAAGAAGAAGGAAGGCTGCAGACACACTCGCAGTAGGCCTCTCTTGTAGATAAGGAGCAGGCCTCACGCCCTTGGCAAGAACTGCCTCAGTAGCTAGGCAGGCTGGGTACAAACCACTTAACCTGTCTTCTCCAGGTGGGATTAACACAGAGCCAGCGGATTCACTCAGAAGAGGACGTTCTCCAGTGACACATGCTGGCCCTTAACCTTCTTCCGTGAGGCCAAGGCCAGGGGTGCAAGCTGCCCACTCATGGTAGCTCACCACTGAGTGGCTTTGCCAGAGTGCCTCCAGAATGCACAGAGATGGTCTGAGGCCTGGCTGAGCACTGCCCCACTGTGAATTTCACTAGCCATGTAGGTTTAGTATGGTGCCAGCCAGGCAGAAGGTCTGGGGTGGAAAGCTAGAACTTCCTGGTTCTGCTGTTATATTATTCACTGAAGGCCACATGGAGGACTTGGGAGTGGGGAGGGAGGTAGGGGAGGGATGTGAGGGAGAGAAAGGGGCAAAAGGGATTTGTTGTCCGGAGCAGGAATGGCTGTTCTGACCTCAGAGCCCTGCTGTGCCTGGGGAGGAGGCAGCTGAGATCCCCTGCAGTGCTTGGACCACACAGCCCCTGCTGACATTAGGCAGCCTGCTGTTGCCATGACTACACAATATTACCACCACCACCATCTCAGCTGTGTGGTCATTGGTGCTGCAGAAGGAAGGTACTTATTAGCCACAAATAGAAAAGGGAGAAGATTTAGATGATTGGGGCTGATGGAATCATTACCCCTCCAACCAGACACTCTCCCCGGGTTCCCAGCAGCAGGGCCTCCCAGGCCTCATGTGCCCCAGTGGTTTGCATCTTCCTATGGGGACACACACCTCTCCTCAGTCCCAGGCAGAATAGCCTGGCTCTGGCCTGGTTCCAGTTCTGTTTGCTCAAGGCCTGTGACCTCACCCTCACTTGTAGCTCGGAACTGCAACACTACCAGGAATGGTGCATACCGTCTCTTCTTCTCTCTTTCCTCACACACACCCTTCCTGCTGTCCCTTCTTGGGGAAAACCCACTAGAGACACGTAGTGGAGAGGGCGCCTAGCTCTTCCTGACTCTTATCTGCTGACTCATGAGCAGATCCTGCCCTGGACATGAGCAGGGAACCTGGGAACCGGTTCCATCTCGTCCTTACCTCTGCAGCCCTGAGCCACACAGGAGCTACATCCTGGCTTTGGGCACAGACCCACTGGTGTTCCAGGACCTGTAATACCCAGACACTGCCTGTCCCCAGCCCTCTGGTTGCTTCCTGATGGCATCCTGCCCCACTCCCTGCCCGAGCACCATTGACTTCACATGGCCTCCTCCTTCCCTCGAAGATGCCCGCCTGGCCCCCTGGCGTCCATGGGAACTACAGCTGCCCTTCCTGGCATCTGACCTCTCGGATAGTGTGGGTCTTTTGTCCATGGCCTGGCCTGAGAACCCCAGGCACCTCTCTGTTTTGTCCCTGTCACCTGCCCCAGTTATATCTGCCAAGCAAATGAGAGCAAATGAACCAACCCCGGTCCCCACCATGCTCCACCTCAAGAGGGACTCGCAGCACCAAGTCTGCCTTCATCTAGCCTCTGTTCTTAGGCCTCAGTTTCCCTCACTGTAAAACAAAGAGCCTGAATCAGAAGTCCCCTGGCTTTTTTCATGTTGGGGCTTCAAGGTAGCCTTCTGAGGTTGAGATGTGAAGAAATGTTGATAGAGCATTCTCATACCCAGTCAGGGTCATATCTGCTTGGGAGAAATCTCCACGCCATAAGGTCCCTGCCCTGTCAAAACTGGGGTGAAGGTGATTTTAGAGAATTAAAAAAAAAAAAAGACTTGCAAAGGGTTTCTCCAAAAATATATTCATATTTTTTATTTTGCTCATCTGTGAAGAGAAGAAGGTCTCCCTTTGTAACCCTGGATGGCCTAGAACTCTCTGTGGAGAGCAGGCTGGACTCAATCGCAAAGATCCACGGGTCTCCGCCTCCACCAGTGTTGGGATTAAAGGTGTGCACCTCCTCAGCCGGTGCCCATACGTTAATAGTTCCCAAAGTCCAGCCTGCAAGGTCTAAGAAATGGAAGCTCTATCCTCTCCAGGCTAAAGTCAAATGTCACATCTATGGAAGTGGTCCATCACTGGAGAAAGCTGGCCACCAGGCAGGTGAGTGTAGGGACCAGCAGGGTGGGCCAGGGCAAAGACAACAGCAGCCCTGGGGCATGGGACCTGAACACCTGGCGGTTACCTAGCTGCTGCAGGGGCCTCACGTTGTCCTTCATATTCAGTTTCTGATCTTCATCATAGTACAGCATCTTTGAGAATTTCAGGAACTGTGAAAGAGGCCAGATTCAGCAGGTGGAGCCATGCTCGATGCTGTATGACCTCAGGCCAGAAACATCATCTCTCATACCACATCAGAAAGGAAGAGGGGCTCAGTATGACGTTTGTGGGGAGCTGAGCACCATTGTCTTCCCCTTGCTCTTCTAATACCTTTTAAGGCCCGTTATGTACGGTGGCTCTTGAGAGTGAGCATCCTTTAGCATCAGCTGAAGGAGCTCAGGGGACTCCAGATATCTGAACCCCAGAATGTCTGATTCAATAGATATGGAGTGAGCTAAAGAATGGACATTTCTAGAAAATTCTCACTGGTGAAGATATTGACGTCAGTCTTTGAGAATCACTGTTATAAACCCAAGGGATTTTGGTCCTCTGGGCTTCCTGCTGTCTTTCCAGAGGCTATTGTAGACTCAAGTGCTGTTTGTTGATAGCACGAAGGAAGCCCAACCCGAGCTCTCCCTAAGTACTGCTCCCCACACTAACCAGTCAACTCTCTCACTTTTCTAGAAGCCTATTCTGAGTACCCTTTCCACGACTTCTTACTGCACCTTACCCCAGGCTTGATTACCTGGTCTTTGTGGATCTTAATGGTTTCCTGGAACACAGTCCAGATGACCGTCTCATCACAGTTTGGTGTGGTCAGTGAGCCGAAGTATCGGAAATAGCGGGCCAGTTTCTCCTGCTTAGGGATCATGTTCTCCAGACAGCTCTCCCTCACTGTGGTGGTGGATGTGTCTGGAGTGGAGGACAAAGTCCCTTACATATAGTACTCTCGAAAGCTGCCACCCCAGCACCTCTGCCCCTTCCATTGTGGGAAGAAGCCATCTCCTCCGCCCTGTTCCTGACTCACTGGGTTTGGAGATATGGGATAGTGCCTCCACCAGGGGCTGGAAGCCCTGGTTCACCTCGTCTCCCACCTGGAATGAGAGGGATGGAAGCTAGAGAGGGGTCCTGGGGAGCTGCTAGGGACAAGCAGCTCTTTATAGAAGAAGGCAGACACCTCCAGAGCTGAGGGGATGGGAGTCGCACCTCAATCATGAACGCCAGCACAGCAATCTTGTCTTTGGAGTCCTGCACCTTATTATTCGATGTACCCTTCTCATGTACGATGTGCATCTAAGAGGGAGGGGTATGGATGGATGATTTATGGGGAGCTAGACCACCTGTCCTGCCCAAGGTGGGTCCACACCTAGAACGCAGCCCAGGCACCACCTTGAAGGCCCCTTACCTCCATGGCAAAGTGTTTGCTGTCAATGGTGTGTTCTGAGCCCCTGTCCAATTCCTGTGACCAGTGCAGATGCAGCTGTACGGCCCGGTACTGTGTAGGCAGGTCTCCTCCAGAAATGCAGCCTCCATCCCCCAGCATCATTTGTACTGAGGGACACCAAAGTGGGCGGTCCTCGAACTGGCCTCCCAGCCCCGATCCCAGCTCCTACCTTCACTGCCTGAGGCCTAGGTCCTGAGGGGTTAGGTGGGAGATGCAGCCTGCACCCTTCCTGCTCACCTCACCATCTCCCTGCTCACCTTACCCTCTCCTGTACCAACCCCAAAATGTAGCCTTGTCCTGGGCTCGCCTCTGCTTCGACTCCCTCCATCGTGCCCTGGCACCCCCAGGATAATATCCAAACTCCTCAGCCCTGGTGACCTGTTCTGGGTCTGGGTCAGCTCCTCTCGGCTTCCCTCTATGGCCTCCTTCCACACACAGCTGTTCCCACTCAGTTCCCCACCCAAACCCCCAAGCAGAAATGCTCTGTGCTTTTGAAAAGTCAATCCTTCCTTCTGGAACATTCCTCTCCTCACTCTGATGAAATGACTAAAAACGTAACTAGAAGTTTCCCTGGTGGCTCCTCCCACCTCCATGCATGATCGACTCAGCAGGCCACATAAGACTCACCTGAGTGCCCATTGTTCACGACCACCCACTTCTTCTTTTCATTATAGCCAAAGAAAGTGAAATGCTTCAGGTTGGGGTTCACCTTCGCCTCTGCAGTGATGATGTTTATGGGGGACTGGTTGGTCTTCTGACAGTCCCCAGTCCACTGGGCAGGTCCTGAGCAAGGAAGAAAAGTCTTGGGAGTCAAGGGCATGTTGACCCAGAGATGTGAGTCAAGGTCTTAGGATGCTGGGGAGGTCCTGACTCGGGGCCTGAGTCTCAGGATTCTGCTCTGATATTCCTCTTCCGCCAACAAGATGGCGTCTCTGATGTGACTGAGGGTTGGTGGAGGGGGGAGTAGAGAGGGGGTGGACGCAGATGCAGACTTGCCATAGATGACTAAGAGCTGGGAGTGGAGTAACCTCAGAGTTCTGAGTTCTTACTTTCTCAGTGACAACCTGAACCCCGAGGGCACTTCCAGGAAATGCTGGGAAGATTAAGAGTTGCTGAGTGGGAGATAGTGCTTCAGCTTTGGAAATTGTGAGGAGTCCCTGGAAGAGCTGGGAGGGAACTGGATCTGAGGAGGCTTTATCTAAGGAATGGGAGGGAGGAAAGTCAGAGGGCAACACCAGCTAGGTGTGGGGCAAGAGAACGGTAGTTCCCAACCACAGCAGGCTACAAGGTCAGCATTAGGAAAAGCACCTAGGAGGCTCGGGGCGCGGAGGTGGCTGGGTAGTAAAATGCTCCCTGTCTAGCTCGAGCCTCAGCACTCCTCCAACAACAAACTACAAAGAACCACCTCCCACTTCCACCTCAAAGGGCTTGACCACACTCAAGCCTCCACATTGTGTTGGGGGAAAAAAATAGCAAATGTGCTGATTCAGTTTTCAGTCTGTACCTCAGTGGCATTGTCTCCTAGTGACCGACGCTGGTCATATGCGTTGGAAGGAGCTGCTGAGCGGCCGGTGTACTCACCCTGGCAGTGACTGTTGGGTTCCTCGGCCTGGATCTGGTAGCACCAGTGTGCGCCTAGTACAGAGAAGGGAAGAATGGGAACCCTGGGGATGCACGTGAATTGCTCACACAGCCTCATAGACCAGAGCCTGGGAAAAACTGGTGTTAAAGCCCTCTCTTGGGTTGGGATGGAAGGTTTCTGGAGTGTGGGACTCAAGTGCCTAGGGAGGTAGACTTAATGATCAAAGGGATGGCCATGTGGTGGCGCAGGCTGCCCAAAAAAGGGTGGAGTTGGTTTGGGGAAAGGCAAGGGAATCTCTTGAGTTCCAGGATAGTCAGGGCTACACAGAGAAACCCTGTTTGAAAAAAAAAAAAGTTAAAAAAAAAAAAAAAAAGGAATGTCAGTAGCACAGAGTGCTCATCATGTTCTTCAGGAGTCTCTTAGGCTACTCAGCTCTGTCCTGGGTAATCAACTTCTCCACCCTCCTGTATTGGGCCTGCATAAAAGGGGTTCAAGCCAGAGGGAAGGATTAGAACAACCCTTCTTTCTGGAGCACTGGAGTGGGTTCTAGCCTTCCACATGAGCAGCCTTAGGGACTGGGGAGGAGGTGCAGATCCAGGCAACGGTGGACCTCCTTAATGCCCCCTTTACTTTGCCAAGGTCCACTCTGAACTGGCACAGCTCTGACAACAGAAGAACCAATATTATCGAAGAAAACAGCACCAAAAAAAAAAAAAAAGTCTCCTGATGAGAACAATGGGAGCATGATACATCCAGGCATTGTACTCCATCTCTCCTGTAAAATTAAATCTGCTCTAAAAATAAGGTCTACAAGGAGAAGGAGATAGAGACAGACAGACAGACAGACAGACACACACACACAGAGAGAACACTCTTTTCACCCACAGAGTAAAATCAAGCAGTTCATCCAAAGTTAGAATTCTGACTGAGCACTTTGGAGCCCTGTTTGAAGAGGGTGCCCTGCTCTTTGGTTTCATCATCTGTAAAATGGAGCTAACATGTCCACCCATGAGACTGTGGATTAAATGAGAAATGACAGACTCCTCCAGGCAGCCTATACTCAGTGAAGTTCACATAAAACACTGCCCTCCTCCCTGGCCTCCTGTCAGTGAGCAGATGGCCAAAATTAAGCCAAGGCAGGAGAGGAAAAGACGTGGAGTGAGTTGGAAAGAATTCCTGGGTGAGAACATTCCTAAGAAAAGCGCTGTGCTGGGCTCAGCTATGCGCCCTTACACTACATCATCAGCCCCTCCCTTCTGGGCACTGTATGGGGTTTTCTTGTTTTATAGTTCTTCCAGTAAAAAGAATCAAACTCAGGGCCTTGTTTGCACATACCAGGCAAGTGCTCTACCACTGAGCTATAGGCCCAGTTCTTGTGTATTGTTTTTTGCTTTGTTTGGTTTGACATCTCCCTATATAGCTCAGGCTTGAATCATAGATGTGTACCCTAGACTATCTTCTTGCCTGAGCTCTGCACCTTTCAGCTCCATCTCTTCCTGGATTTGGGCCGGGAGCAGTCCCTGAAATGGAGAAAGGGTAGAGAGGCAAGTATAAAAATCAGGCTCTTTGTAGCCAGGAGGAGCAAGGTTCTGGGCTAGAAGAGCAAGCCCGCTGGAAGACTGGCCTCCAAGGGCCACTTGGGGTTGTTTAGTTTCCTAGCTCTAGATTAGAGTTCATTCCTGCTGCCCAGCTACCTTGGCCTTGTTTAGAGATGCAGGGTCTTCCCCGTGGTTATCTACTCTCTCTGGGAGCTGGTGCACTCAGGGTGGTACCCATGCATCCACTCTGAAGAGGGCAGTGGCCATCCCCCTCTAGGTAGGCAGAGTAGCTCTGAAGCTGAAGACTGTTCCCTTTCTTCCCAGGCCTGCTCTGCCTCTACCCCAACACCCCCCCCCTCCCCAAGACCAGATGATGGGCTGGCCAGTCACTCTGAGGAGAGGAGCTGTTAGTTTTCATAGGCGCTCAGAGGCCTGTAAGTAGAACAGGCTTCCACAAAGAGTCGTGGGAGAGCAACACACCACACACACACACAGCATTTGGGGCCCAAGGGGAAGCTATTCTTGGAGAAGGCCAACTCTGATGGGCAGAGCCCACAGGCCCACCCTAGGGGGAGCCCATCTTGGTATTTCTCAAGAATCTTGCCTTCCCTGGCTCGGGCCCCGGCTCCCTGTTTAGTGTGACCTCTGATCCACTGTCTTAATCATAGAGACTTTTGACCTGCTTGGCTGAACACTCTTGTAACTACCCTCTCTTCAGGAGGTGGTGGCCAGAAAAACATAATGCTGATGAGGCAGAGGCCAGGGGTCAGGTTGCCATCTTACAAATCAGCCAGGTGGAGGGGACCAGTCAGCTCCGCCTCCCACACTTGCTTCTGAGGGGCAGCCATTGCAGAGAATAAGCTACTCGCTGCCTCTGGCCATGCCCAAGATAAAAGATCTGAGAAGGACAGGGGATCCCAGCTCTGTGTCCTGCCTAATCCCGGACCAGAGATGAGGATAGAGACACAGCATTGCTCCTCGAGGGACTGTTTTCTATTCCTAGTCACAAACCCGCCCCTTATATGCCTCCCCTTCCCCTTTCAAGACAGGAAAGGTTTATTTTGGCTGCTGGTTCAGAAGCCTTTTAGAGGGGACTGAAGCCATTTTAACGGACCTTGCTCACCCACCCCCACCCCCGGGAACAGGGAAGAGACTGCTGTGTAACCAGCTCAGCAGAAGCAGAGTGCATCCCGAGCAAAGTTTCTGCGCCTCCCTGCTCAGCTCCCGGTCTGGGACCCCAAAGGGGTGGAATAACCCCTACTCCCTCTAACAATCGTCCCGTGCAACCTGGACACCTTCCAATCTCTGTAAGATGATGCGCGAAGGAAGGTGGCTAGAAAACGGGAACAGTTTGTGTGGAGAGATCAGCTGAGGTGGATTTCTGCCTACATGGCCCAGACAAAGCCTCATGGCCATCTTGTAGTATACTTCTGCACAGAGCCCAGGGGCACTGCCTAAATTATCATATAATTGAAACAGCACCTGGTAGCAGAGTTACTATACCCGCTTTGTAAATGACAAAACGCGTTATATGACTTACCCAAGGTGAACAGCTAGGAGGCACCCGTTAATTTAAAAACAGTATCCTTTCTACTAAGTCGTTTCAAACATCCAACCCAATCTTTTCTTCAATCAATTCCTCCCCCCCCCCCCATTTTATTAGTTGCTCTTTTTCCTCTCCCATAGGAAGGAGCTTTGGAGTTGTGGTAGGATGCCTTACAAGCTAAATCCCTCCCGCAGCAGGGTGCATTCTCGGTCCTCTGCGGCGGAGGGCTCTCTCAATCCCCGCTCCATTCCAAAGGCAGAGCATCGAACTCCGGATGGGAGCTTTGGCCAGTTGATGGGGGACTCAGGACTAAGCTCTTTGTGAAGAGCTATGGGATAGCAGAGGAGGTGCCAGCCGCTAGAATCGCCTTTAGCTCCTTATCAAATATTAACACGCCTCTACCGCTACCTCCCACCTAGAAGAATAATTAAGAGCTCGGTCTCACCATTAATCTTTAAACGAAAATCACCTTGTCCGGAAAGACCGGCTTGGCCGGGGACTTGGGTCTTGGGATGCCCCCTGCCAGGCTCTCAATCCAGCGCTGGGGGGCTGGGGAGAAGGGAGCTTGCAACTCAGAAGCCAGGAACCCAAGATGAGAAGAGAATGCCCGGACCCCAAAATATCCAACCTGCTGCGCTTGTTCTAAGCGGGCAATAGCTTTCAGCTCAGAGTCCCTGCAAGTCAGACCGCCACTCGCCACCCAGGGGCAGACCCAGGAGAACCAGAGAGGAAAGGAGCGTGCATCCAGACAGATCGGAGAAGCATCTTCACTACAGATCACACGCGCGCACGCCACGCGCAAACCCCTCGGCCGCGCACATGCCCTTCTGCAGCCGCCCGCGGACACGTGTAGGCGCCTATGTTCACGCATAGCCAAATGCGCTATACCCTCACGTCCTCTGAACAAACCATGTGCAGTCGGAGCGTGCTGGCAAGGGGAGCGGGGCTTGGGAAGCAGAGGGTCACCGGGGGTACCTGCGGTATAGCTGACTGGGAAGGACAGCGCAAGAACCAACAGAGCAAGAACCAGCTGCATGGTGCTTGAGGGCAAAGAGGCTTGCCAGCACGGGATCCGGCACCAAGGAAGCCACCGGAGGTGTCGCGATCAGGCCGGTTGAAGCTTTATAGCGGAGCCCCGACGGGAGGGAGCCCCGACAGCAGGACGTGGGAGAAGGCTCCTCCTCCTCCTGGCGGAGCCTCCCCTTGCCTCCTCCAGTCTCAGATCTGAAAGAATTCTCTCCCCGCCTACCCTGCTACCTTAATCCGCGGTGAAGAGACCCCTCACCTACTCCGCGTCCACAGAGGTAGGAAGTGTAGTCTTCTCACCCTGCGCCCATCCTATCCCGGGTCACTAAGGTACCTGACCCACAGGGGTGGCTCCCCAGATTCGTAGCTTTTATCATGATGCCACTAACCACCGTACTGATCTTCTGATCCCTGGAATAAACTTGATTTGAGACAGGGTGGGTGTAAATGGTCTCGGAGAGACCGACAATCAGGAGGGGTTGTTCAATGCTGCTTGTTGCAGAGATGCCCTGTGAGAAGCACTTTCAGGTAGTGGTTTGCTGTTTCTCGAATCTCATCATTTTCCTCTCGGGCTGTTCCAAACTTGATTTTGTTTTGAGGTGTTTTTTTTTTCCTTGGTACTGGAGATCCTCCCCTCCCCCTTCCTTCCTTTCCCTATTTCTCATGCTAGACAAGCGCTCTACCACCGAGCTACATCCAAACTGAATTCTAAGGAAACCATGACCCTTCTTCCAGCCTTAAAGCCAAGCTCTCTAAACTGCTATTACTAGTGTTCTTTGTGCTGAGCCAAGATGGAGAGGAGTGGAGAGTTGGGGGGCTGGAAGGGTGTGGAATTAAGGCACCGAGGATGGGAAGGTAAAGGGGAGGGGAGCACAATAGAAAGGTGATTTGTAACGCAGCTTACTAGGAAAACCCTATGGTGTCATAAGGAAAAGAACTGGTTACTGTTGAGATCCTCTGACCTTGGGAAGAGAAAAGAACCAAGGGTCTAAATTCTCCCATCAGTCAGGAAGCGTCTGCATCAAAGAAATGTCTCCTATACCCAGAGAAATGGATCAGGCAAGCATTTCTTGACATCAGTCTCTGCGATGGTCCCTGAATCTCATGGGGATTCTGGGATGGAGTTGGGATAACGGATCAAGCAGTACACCTGGACACCTCCATCAACAGGAAGCCCCATTTTCTGGTCCAGTTACTTCCCTATCCGTTGCCAAATCCGAATCACCCTCTCCTTGCCTCAGCACCAGCCTTTGAACCTCTGAAGAGGAACGGCTTCTTCAGGACAATCCAAGCAGAAGTTTCCTCCTTTGTTAGAGCCCGGCCTACTCCTCTCTCTCTGGCCTAGGATCACACGGTCTACAGGGGCAGCTTTGATCCTGCAGAAAGAGGCAGGGTGGGGGAGGGGTGTCCCCATCAGGCTCAGGGTCTTATTGTCCTCCCGCTCTGGAATTTAACCTCTAACCTGGGAGCATGACATTCCACTCTCTTTGAGCCTAATTTGGAGAGTGGATTTGTGTTTGTGGGCCTGAAAATATCTCTTTTAGAAATGAAAGGGAAGGAATTAAGGAATTCAGGATGTCCCTGGGACCTAGGCCAGCCCCCTGACAAAGCAGGGAGAGATCTGATAGCCCGAACCGTAATTTCAGTATTAGTAATTCAGTATTAGTAATGTCTGTATTCATCTCAAGACCAGTGTGGTAGGGCCCCTGGAGAGGAGAGTGTGGAGACCAGCATGTGCTCGGGCCAGGCTGCGGGGGCAGCCCCTCTGAGTAAGGTATTTCTGAAGACACACGCTTGTTATGGTACCCCAGGGTGTGACAAGGGCACTTGAGGTTGTCACATCTGGTGTTTCTATCTGACATTCTTGGCTCCATGGCTTCCCTTACTATCTCCCTACCCCCAGGACGCCCCACCTCCAGTTCTCCTGTCACATCTATTTCCCAGCCCTAACTCCAGTCCTGGCCTGCCATAAACCACTTACCTGCCACATCCCCAAGCAGGAACAAGCCTGATTTGGGATGATTGGAAGAGAGATGGACACTAATATGTCCCAGGCACTAAAACGACCATAAAGCTGCCAGCCCAAGCACCTGGGATGGAAAGTCCTGTCCAGTGCCCAAGCCCTGAAAGTTTCTTCCTCTTATTCAGCCCAAACTCCACCCCACTCCCCAAAAACCTCAAGGTTCTGAGTTCTAGTCTTTGTTCTTCCTCTGACTCAGGGATGGCCTTGGGCAATTTTCCTCTCCTTCTGATTGCAACTTCCTCTTCTATAAAGGGGGGGGGGAGGAAGATGACAAGGTCATATCTTGCCCCCATGACCTCCACCAATAAAGTTCCTGGTAACCAACTCAGTCCAGGCTTTTACTAAGATTGCTAGGACCTGGGTGTGACTGCTGGCCCATGGATATTAGGATGAATCATAAACCTTGTCCATGGGCTTTCACTCTCGTGGCCCTGTCTGCAATAGAGGAGGCAGTAGGAAATTAAGAAGTGCTCTATTTCGTGGATCCTAAGAGCCAGATACTGGGGTAGATGCTAGAAGATCTGAGAGACAGAGAAACAACTTCTCACTGATACTGAATCCTCAGCCAAAAGGGGTAGGTCCTCAGATTACGATTTCTCAGACTGAAGAGGGGAAGCAAAGGGGCCGAACTTCTGTCTCCTCCCACCTTATATTCCTTTCTCTGCCCAGCCACATCACTTCCTGTCTCAACCTTCCTAATGCTGGAATTAATGGAGTGAAATCCCAAATGCTGGAATTAAAGGTATGTGCCCCCACTGCCTGGCTCTGTTTTCTCTTTTGGGTTAGATTAATTTTGTGCAGTCCAGGCTGGCTTTGAAACTTTATTATTTATTTATTTATTTATTTATTTATTTGCCTTGGTGTTTGCCTGGAACTGGAACTACAGACAGTTGTTAGCTGCCATGTGGGTGCTGGGAATTGAACCCGGGTCCTCTGGAAGAGCAGAGGGTGCTCTTAACCGCTGAGCCATCTCTCCAGCCCCCAGGCTGGCTTTGAACTCATAGAGATCCAGAGAGACAGTTTAAGCTTGAATAAAGGCTCATTGCTTTTACATTGGTCTCCATGGTGGTCTTTGGGGGTCCCCTCCATCTGACATAACATGTGCCACCACTGCCTGACCTCTGTGGCTAACCTTGTGGCTGGCTCTGTCTTTGATCTTCAGGCAAGCTTTATTTGATATGCAATAGATCATCACAGGGATCAACCTGAGGTCAGAGTGAAGTAGAAGAGAAAGGCAGGACAAATGACAGAGACATGAGAAGGAGAGGAAGCCCTCAGCCCAGGGTCTGGTGGAAGCCTCTCCAGGCTTCAAGAATTCCAACACAACTGACATTTGCCTTCCTGCCTGCCTGTGTGTGACCTACAGTTTAGGAATCCCACCAGAAACCCACTCTGAGAGTAAAAGGATTTCTTTGTGCCACCAAGTGGGTTCTGCTTTTACCTTATCAATTGTCACCTTTAGAGACAGCCCATAATCTCCCTTATCAAAGAGAGATAGAAAAGCCAGTGAAATGGTCCAGTGGGTAAAAATCACACGCTAGTAAACTGAATTCCACCCATTCCCAGGATCCACACAGTGGAGGAAGAGAACCAGCTCTTACAACCCTAACCTCCACACACACGCTTAATACATTTAGGAAAAAAAAAAAAAAATAGCCGAGAAACACTTGACAGACGTGTTTAACATGTGCTTCTATCTAGAGCTTCACGATCAACTGAAGGATCATGGAAGGAGAGGCAGTTTTTCAGGAATCATATGACAAGCATGGATACCGTCAGAATGATATCTTCCAGAAAAATATAGAAGTCCTGCCTGCCTTCCTGCCTAGCTGGACTCCTTGGAACATCATAACATAACATAACATAACATAACATAACATAACATTAGAACAGGCTGTACTCCAACTCACTCACTCCTGCTAAGGAAGGGTTAAAGATAAAACTGGCTGCCTCTGAGACTGTACACCAGTCATTTTCTCTTCTTCCCAAATCCATGTGCATCCATATACAAAAGAAGAAGAAACCTTATCGCCCCAACATAAGAAGGTCCCACCCACAGGGGGCACATCCCCGCCCCCCAGACCATTTGCCCTCTACTACTGTGAGTACTCAATAAAATAAACAGAAAAAGTGAATGGATAAGTAAGTAAAATAAATAAATAAATACACAAATAAATAAATAATAGTAAAAAGTTAAAAAAAAAAAAAAAAACCACAGAGGAACATCTTGCTCAGCCTTGGTGGGGGAGGGGCTCGGTCCTACTTTAACTTGATATAACAGACTGCATTAACTTGCCCTGGAAGTCCTTAAAAAAAAAAAAATAGAGGGAAGGCGAAAATAATGTTTTTTTTAGTAACCTCTTGCAGAGCCAGATACTCATACTTGGGTATATCATGTTCTTATCCTGAGTGTTTCTCTTTCTCTTGACACCTACCCCCCATGGTTTAAAGTGACTTCCTTTGAGAAGCCACAGTCATGCTTTGGGGTGTATTTTTATTCTTTTCTTGGGTGCATTTCTTTGTATTTTTAGTAAATGCCGACTCTGCTTTGTACTGGCTATTTATGACATTCTTTTTTGTGTCAAAGACACAAATCCTATGTTTGCCCAAGTTCAGCTTTTTAAAAGATTAAGGGAACTTTTCTGGTTGCCGTGAGTGACAATGCAGAGCTCTGCCTGGGTTCCTATCACCACTGACATCTTTGGGGGATTTGTCAGGGCAAGTATTGTGGATGAGTTCCCCTGACCATTGTTTAGCTGGGCTGTTTTAGTTGCAGCTTAAATGTTTCCTTGGTTCCTTTGCTTCTGTTTCCTGATGATAAATTCATGTAGTGTTGACTTTACTTTTATACTATTTTAAGCATTATTTTTATTTGTGTGAATGTATATGCATGTATGTGCATGTGGAGGTGCACATATATGTATATGTATATAACACAATATGCATGTGGAGGAGGTCAGTAACAGTTTCAGAAGTTCTCTCTTCCCATTCCCACCACCTCATCCCTGGGATCAAACCCAGATAATCAGGCTTAGCAGCAAGCCCCTTTACCCACTGAGCCATCTCACCTGCCCCTATGTAATGTTTAATGAGGCCCACTAGCACCAAAGACAGAAACCTCATAGAGTTATTCACACTCAAGTGCTGGGTCAGATGAAACAGTTCACACTGTCTGAGAGGATGTCACCATGAAGGATGATCTACTGATGTCCTAGGCCTAAGAGAGCAGCCCAAGATGCAACATCCACATGATGGATCCAAACGCATTGATTCTCAGCATCCACATTGATACCTTACAACCCTGGTATCTGTAATCTCAGGGGATTTGAGGGATTTGACTCTCTCTTCTGGCCTCAACCAGTGCAAGGCATGTTTGTGGTGCTGCTCAGATGTACATGCAGATAAAACCTCCCACACATAAAATAATAATTATAAAAGAATGGCTATTTCCGCTTGGCGTGATTCCGTCCTGCGTGTCTGTTCTCAGGAGCAGCAGGCAGCTTCCTCCGTCCGACTTCTCTAACGCCGGAGTTCGCCTTCCCACCTCATGGAAGACTCGATGGATATGGACATGAGCCCTCTTAGGCCTCAGAACTACCTTTTCGGTTGTGAACTGAAAGCTGACAAGGATTATCACTTTAAGGTGGATA
>PVIH01020554.1:0-32057 GCA_004025045.1 Sigmodon hispidus
ACAGGTGAGATCTGGAGGACAGGTGAGATCTGGAGGACAGGTGAGATCTGGAGGACAGGTGAGATTTGGAGAACAGGTGAGATCTGGAGGACAGGTGAGATCTGGAGGACAGGTGAGATCTGGAGGACAGGTGAGATCTGGAGGACAGGTGAGATTTGGAGAACAGGTGAATGGATGGGCTCAGTAGACCCAGTGGAGAGCATGTTTCCTCATGAGCCTCTGCCTCAGCCCTGCCCTGAAGAGTGTGTCCCCTGGGCCACGTTCCTGACTTTTGCAGCTGTCAGATCCCCACATGACCGACCACCTTCCTTCCATTCCCCAAAACAGCACTCCAACAACTAAGAGCTCTCCAGGATCGTAGACTTACATCAGTCTACCACTCAGGAGTCTGCCTCTCCACTCAGGCCTCACTCACTGAGGACAAGGAGCCACCATAGGCCTCTGGGAGGAACTGTACAGCTCAACAGGCTTGGATAAATGATGACAGTTCCTGACACCACCACACCTTTCAGACCGTGCATGATGATGGGCAGATGGCAAAGAGTGGATGCTCCATCAGATCCCTTCTGACCAGTTAGAGATGAGCCAGCCATCTCTAAGGGCAGAATGACCAGCTAAGTGTAGCCTCCGATCTCAACTCAAACACCTGGGAGATGTTCAGGTCTGCTAAAAGACTCAATTACATGAAGCAGCTGCTCTCCGGGCAGAACCACTCACTGTTCCTGACCTTAGGGGACATAGCTGGCTGTTTCTGGCCACCTCCTGCCTTCTAGGCAAAAAGAATACAACTGACCATGGATTCACCAGTGACCTTGATGTCATGGGGTGTGCTAAGGATGTGCTGAAGTCTGAGCCATTTCCTTGCACTTTGTTCCCATCTGGATCTGAAGGGAGGTCAACTGCAGCCAATGCTCCCTTTGTCACTCTATTAAATAGAGTCCGGGAGGGCAAGGCCCACAATGCAGAGAAAGTTCACAACCCTCACAACCTGCACTGCATGGAGGGCTTTAAGTGCTTCTTAAAGTTGTGTGCTTTGGTTTAAAAATTAATGCCAACTTTACTCTCCACCCTGGGTTTTACCTTAACTGTATTAGATTATATCCAAGTTGCACTCTCTACCATCTCACACACAGTAGAATGTTGAGAAAACTGGGCTGACTATTAGCACGGACTAATTGGAAGTATTTTTTTTTTTCTCACTGTCTTATAATGACTAGGAGATCAGGAGTGATGAAGGTAAACATACGGGAGCACACTTTCCCTGGAATCAGGTCCAACGCCAAGAAAGCTGGGCCAGGCTTGAACACCCCAGGCTCTTGGCTCAGGCCATTTCTAGCCTGTTTCCTGAAAAGCAGTCCATCCTCAGGCATTCCAGCCTTTGTGCCCATGTGCAGCATGATGAGAACCTTGTTCTGAACAGTCTACCCTGCTACAGGGAGACTCAATTGCAATGGACCATGAGCCTGTGTGGAGTTAAGCTCTGCCCACCAGTACATCTATTTCACCTCCTCACCAACACTGTGAGGTGTTTGTGGAGACTCCACTTTATAGAGGGCAAGAGCAAGGCTCTGAGAGGCTACAGGGCGCTCCCATGACTAAGCCCTGTGCCTTGTGAAGGATGAGCACATAGCAGGTATGAGCCATTGCTGTCAAATTCCACAGTCTTTGGTGCACACTGGGACCTCCAGACCTAAGAGGCTGACTATTGAAATCCTTTTTCCTGCAGAAGCATCCCTCTCAGGCACCCCACTTCCTATGACATCCCAGATTCACAGATGTCCTCACCAGGGACACTGTATTGGGTGAACTAAGGCCAAGATAAAGGTCATGTGAGAAAGGATACGCTGATGCAAAGGAAGCAGAAGGCTGTGTGGCACCATGACAGCCTCCACTGCAGCCCTTAAGCCTTTCTGCTGTCCATCTCCTTAACTCAACTTCCCCATCCTCTCCCAGTTCCAGATTCTGATCCTCTCTTAGCTCACTCCTCAATTTAAGTACATCCAAACAGGGAGTGTTCACAACCCACTGGACTTCTTAACATGCTCCTCCTCAGCTAGGCAATAGCAACTGCCATTTTCTGACCCTCAACTGTGTGTCGGCTAAAGAGCAGCACACTCACACTAACAAGCTTGTCTAAAGTCACCCAGAGAGAGGGCAGCAGGGAGCTCTCAGCAGCCATGTTGGCAAATATCTGAGCCTGTACTCTGCCTTCTTACCACCACACCGCTCCCTGCCAACCATCCACACACTACCACACTGCTCTGCTACCAACCATCCACACTATCACCACATTGCTTTCTGCCAACTATCTACCTGGATGATACTTGGAGACTCATGCAGCATGCTGAGTCCTCTGTCTCTCTGTTGGGTCAACTGTCTGAAAATTTAAAATGTGAAAATAAAAACCGCCTGACAAAGCTGGCAAAATGGCTGCATTTTGGAGGTGAGGGCACCTGGTGCCAAAGCTGACTGACAGCTTGAGTTCAATCCTTGGATAAAAGGAGAGTGTAAGTAGGAGGTGTCAACGAGCTCACATGTGCACCGCAGTCTGTGCCGAATCCCTACCCATACACACAAAAGAAAAACTTAAAACAAGCAACCTGATTGCTAATCATGTTGCTAGAGTCTCCCACCCAAAACCAACTATCACAAACCCTAAAAACAAAGACCAATCATGTTTTTGTTGCAGTTCCAGCGATTGAACCCACAGCCTTAGGCATGCTGCGCAAGCATTCCACTGAGGTAACACTCCTAACCCTCAAATTCATCTTTTTTAAAAAATATTTTTTTTATGTATGTGAGCACATTAGAAGAGGGAATCAGATCCCATTACAGATGGTTGTGAGCCACCAGGTGGTTGCAGAGAATTGAACTCAGGTCCTCTGGAAGAGGAGCCTGTGCTCTTAACCTCTGAGCCATTTTTCCAGCATATGCCCTTTCTATATGGCTCTCCCTCCTTGTCATGTGTGTATATAAGCTACACATACATATACATACACACACACACATACATACATACATATAAGTGCAATGAAGTCATTTGCTACATAGAAGCAACAGCAAAGGACCTGTCCCTGCCACTGGAAAAAGTGTACACACACAACATACACCTTCTCACCTGTACAAACGACCATGCAATCTGACTACTTCTCAGATTTGGTCAGGAATGGCTGTTCTGTCTTCACCACACTGACCCTGTTGACCCTGGTGTGGCCCAGTGCAGGGCTCCACACACTGTAACTGCTAGCACTGGTATTAATAAGCCTGCTCCTTCTGTCACCATCTTTGGTCAGAAAGGACATCACCAGTCACTTCATCACACATTTTGGGAGGCGTTCCCCCAGTTCTTTCTAAGTTTTCTGTGCCATCACCAGCCTTGTTCTCTGGAAATCCTACCACCTTCAGAGTGATGCTGTCCACACCTGTCCCCAGAGGCCTTGCCCTGCCTCTATCTCCTCTCCTGGAATTTTGCTGGGTTTTGGCATCATCTTCACAACAGCCTCTACAGTTTCAAGACCTTCCAATATGACCCAGAGGTGTAGAACCCCTGGCCTCCCTCAAGGAACTCACGGCCATCTTATCATGCTTTCTAGCAGAGGAAGACCCAATTTAGGAATGTTTTAATCTTTTTAAATTTTTGTTGTTATTATTATGTGTGGGATGTATGGTGTGTGTGTGTGTGTGTGTGTGTGTGTGTGTGTCCTACGGCCCTCATATGTCAATCAGAAGACAACTTTCAGGAATTTACTCCTTCCTTCTATGGTATATTATGGGAGTCAGGTTCTATCAGGCTTGCATGCCAAGCTCCTCAACCAGCTGAGCTATCTCACCTTCACCCAGTTAGTTCAGGCTTCCTAACTCTTCCTCCTCAGAAAGCAAAAGCATCAGTGGACTCTCAGATCTCCCTCTGCGCACAGTAGAAGGCAGCCCTCTGTCAGTTCAGTGTCACCCAAGCCTACACATTCTGGCAAGTGCAATGTCAGTTTCATCTGAAGCCCAGGAAGGCCTGCCTCATACAGCCTTTCCATGGGCCTGCATTCCACTCCTGCCAGCTTTGATCAAGGAATTGTGCTGTGGTGCCTGGGAAAAGTTGAAGTGACCCTTCATCACAAACCAGTTTCCTTCATGTTCCCAACATGAAGCAGCATCATGCACAATGGCAAAAAAAAAAGAAAGAAAGAAAGAAAGGGACGAAGGAAGGGAGGGAGGGAGGAAGCAAACTGAAATTTCAGTAATACAAACGTGTGGTGGATAAACAAAGGAAGCTCCACCATTCTCCTCACCATGGAGGAACCCTGAGAACACTCTGCTAAGCGAAAAGAGTGCATCCAAGGAGAAATGTCAAAGATGCCTTTTCCGTGAGAGGCCTGCAACAGACCAGCTCACACACACAAAAGCAAGGATGAGAGCAGCGGGGGAGTGCTGGTTAATAGACAGTTTCTGTTTTGAACTTTGCAGAAGTTCTAGAAATGGCTGGAGTTGAAGGTTATACAAACCCTACATATGTATTCAGTTTCACTAGAAGGTATACTTTAAGATGGTTAACATACTAGATTTCTCCCTATGCATATTTTTAAGTTTACAAGATAAGTGAATTCTATTCTACTGTGACAAAAGAAAGAGAAAGTAAGACAAAGAGAATTTGCAACATTATGGGGGGGGGATTTTCTACACCCCCCAAAAAAAACTTCCCTTCAAAGGACATTCCTCGGGAGGAAGCTGAGGTCCACTGAAGAAGAGTGCCCTGGGCTTGCCACTATGGCCTTCTCCTGTTGCCCTCAGCCCACAGTCACAGCTCCAGAGGCAGCCAGATTCTCCTGCCGGCCTGCAGCAGGCAGGCCGTTCTCAGTAGGCATAAACTGCCATCCTGTTATAAATCCTCTCCCACAAAGCCCTGGATACTGGTCCTCTTTCCCCGTGCCAAGAAGTCTTTTTCTGACCATCTGTAATCCATTCAGAGGCAACCGACAGGAAATGGCGGCAAGGAAAACCCCAGCAAAATGCAACTGGTGGGCCCTCGTCTCCTCCAGCTCTGGGCCAGCACCAGGAAGTGGGCCTTTCTCTGGACACAGAACATCTGTGGGAATTCTGAGAGTGGCTGGGCGTCTGTCAGGGTCTAAATGGGCTGGAGACAGATGCTCACAAAATTTGATACGAAAAGCATGCTGTATTGAGCTTTTTAATTAGTTCTGGGGAAAACTCCTTTAGAAAACACAAACAAACCCCAGACCCTAGGAGGGAAAAAGAATCATATGAAAACTAACCTCAAAATTGCTTTCTTGTGATTTCTATGGACAATTAGAC
This sequence comes from Sigmodon hispidus, assembly GCA_004025045.1. Lineage (NCBI taxonomy): Eukaryota > Metazoa > Chordata > Mammalia > Rodentia > Cricetidae > Sigmodon > Sigmodon hispidus. The sequence continues at coordinate 5,305 of PVIH01020554.1, forward strand.
CACAATTTGAAGTAATGAAAATCTTTTTTACTGTGGCTCCCCCTCCAATCTGGTACTGTCAGCTGCCTAGTAGTGATAGCTTCATTTATTTTGGCACCAAAGGCTCAGGCCTCAGCACACAGCAGTGGTACTTAAAGGAGCTTAAGGTTATATGATACAAGCTTAAAATCCGATACATTAAAAAGATCACAACTTATTATCTCTTATTTATCGTGGTATACTGTACTACGACGAATGTGTTGAGCAGAGGTTAGTAACTCTCTAGAAACAGGTAGTGTTATCGGTACTGTCGGCAGGCTTTGGGGCTAAGACTCTGTCTTTACTACTTCACTCAGCCACGGTAGTGCAAAAGCAACTGCAACCTGGACAGTACATAAGTGAACAGGTGTGGCTCTGCTCCAGGAACCCCTCCCTTCTCTGCAATGGTGTCGAGTAGCAGCCCAGGCTGGCCTTGAACTTACGATCCTCCTGCCTCTGCATCTGCCTCCCAAGTGTAAGGATTTCAGACAGTACCTCCATGCCTGGTTTTATTCCCTGCAGATGACTTAAATTAGGGATGTAAGCTGCTAGGCAAGCGCTCTACCAACTACTCAGATCCAAAGATCTGCAATAAACTCAGGTTATAAAAACAGGCTAGAGCTGGATGGTGCCAGTGGGTCTGAACAGCTAACTACTGCCCAAGACATTGTTCCCACTGTGTTTGTACCATGCCAGTAACTGGCCTCATGCCTGAGTCCACACTGAAAGCTTGAGATATAGGGGTGAGAATTCAGAAAAAGAAAACAAACAGCACTGGATGAGATGAAATTTATAACAGGTTAGAATATTTTATTCTCTATGCTAAACAGCATTTTATCAGTGAAATTTGTAATTAGCAACTTTTTAGAGTAGGTTGCTAAATATTCATTAAAATAATTCTAAAAATAATAATTGTAAAAACCTTAAAGTGTAAGTGTGTGTGTGAGAGAGAGAGAGAGAGAGAGAAAGAGAGAGAGAGAGAGAGAGAGAGAGAGAGAGAGAGAGAGATCTGTCCTCAGAACTGCAAAGAGAGAAAGCAAGATGTACCTAAAAGAAGGGACGCTGTTCCTTGAGATCTCATGAAAGTCTGCAGTGGTCCATCACATGGATGAAGCTGTGGCTTCTGTTTGGTCCTGATGGAATTTCACCATAACTTCCTCTTCCCAAGAGCTGCTATCTGGCAAACTAAAAGCTCTCCAAAGGCCTCTGCAACTCTTCCCTGGAGCACTCTGACTCTCTGTGTTCTAAGCCAATTTTTGCTCTCTATCTGGAGTGTTCACCTGCCTGCCCGCCCTCCTGGCCTCCCAACTTGAACTTGGCTTCTACAGCATACCCTTTCCTTATGTCAAAGGTCTTGCTGACCACAGACTAAATTCTGCTTTGCCTTATCACCAGGGATCTTGAGCTCCATTTCATCCTCTGTGCAATGTCAGGGACCCCAGCTAGTTACATGGTGATTTCCTAGAGGGCATTGGCTGTTTCCTCATCATACCACATAAGGGCCCAGCCTTGTCACCACTGGGTGCTCAGTGGTTTCTGCTGAGCCAGTGATACAGGAAGCACCCTGGCTTTCTAACACACAGGGATATCACTCACCCGCGTCTGCGATTTGACTCGGTGGTTCACCTGACCCAGGCTAAATAAATACTCCAGCTGGAATGTGAGAACCAGATTATTTTAAGTGTAATTATCTTCTTCCTTTACCAAATTAAAATAGAGGGTGCCTTGAGTGTGTGGAATAATGCTTCTCGGTGATTTAAAACTCAGGCTCTGCCAACCAGGACCGGCGTGCACTGTCCTGGAGCTTCCTGTCTCTATGCTGTCACATGATTATGTCTCCACAACACATCTTGAAATACCAGCACACCAATCCTTGAACTTGCCCTCTGCACCAGTTTAAGAACCACGGTGTTCAACCCCAGTCTCAGAAAGTTGGTAATTAAAGAGCAAGCCCTTACTCTGCCTTTCAAGCGGAATTTAAAGGAGTGGTTCCTTCCTGTTCATCAGAATGAGGTCTTCTTTAGAGAGAATGCTGGCCAGAAAAAGTAGGTCAGAAAGACAGAGTCTGCAAATGATCATCCTATTCCCCCTGTGAAGAAATGATGAATCTAGACAAGGACCACTGATGGATTCCAAGGGAGCTCCAGGAAATTTCCTGCCATGGAGCAGAGATTTTGCTGAGTGAAAAACTGTCCCCACACAATGACATTCTTTCTATGGAAGGAAAACCCACCTTTGTAAGGTGTAGCATATTTTGTATAAGATGAAGCTCTGAAAACTCAAGAATGTTAGCTCAAGAAAACACGCTGAATATGCAACAAAAGTGACAGACACTTAGAGGTAAAGTGGCATTTAGATCTGCAGAAATATTTATACATTCCTTACCAAGAACTGGGTGGATGAATTTTATGTATAAATAAATTTATGTATGCATTATATATTTATATTTTTACAACGAAACAAGACACAATGCAGACCACTTTTTTATTCCACATGTTGTGTATACCAGGACCATGATGGCATCCCATCTTTCTCTATGCGAGAAAGTTCATGTTGACACTGAATTGGAAGATGCAGGGTAGGGTTTACCTCTGAACAGTAAAAGAAAAACTTCTTAGCACAAGAAAAACGATGTGGTAGCCAAGGCACTTGACACATGACCTGAGTTTGATTTCCGTACCCATGAAGAGGCGGAAGGAAATGTAAGAGTTGAGGCCCAAATGCATGGTGGGTCCTACAGCACTGTCAGGGAGTATGTCTAGAACACATAGCCTGAGAGTCTGGGAAGATATTCCCAGGCACAGGCTGGTTCCAGCAGCAAGAGGTGGGTGTGAACTAAAGGGAGGATAACAGAGGCAGAGAAGACACAACCGGTCCAAGACACCTGTGAGGGCAGTCTACCTGCTGGGACATGAGGGGACTGAGTGCAGGATCTGGAGGGAGGGCTGTGGTACCTGAGGCTACCAATGGAGAAGCAGGAAAACATGTGCATTTATTAAACACTTAGCAAATGTAAATTTGGGGGAGATTAATTTTTGAAGTGGTATGCAGGGACAGAGGAGCCAGTAAAACTGAACGCTAAGCTAGTGTAACGATCTGGGTCATGGCAGACTGGTATATGATGAGGACCAAGGAGCGGAGGCCAGAACTACTCTCAGAATAAGAAGCAGACACCAGACAGCAGGCTTCTCTAAAGATGATGGATCAGGAAGAGCACACTTGTGTGCTCTACTTTTTGAGTGAAGAAAAGTGTGGGGGTCCACAGACATACTTGAGAGGGGCTAGAGAATGCAACCCTCCGGAGACAGAGAGTGAACAGAGAATACTAGTGATGAGATTGATGACAGAAACACCAGTCTCCACAGAGGGAATGGTATAGGTTAAGCAGGCAGCAGGGTCTACAAACAGCAAGAGGCCACATGAGGAACAGGCAAAAGAGGGGAAAGCACACATTCCACTGACTGCTCCAAAGGAAGCTTGGGCTTCTTCTCACGGCTCTCAAGCTGTCTACTGTTTAAAGCAGGAATGCCCAGCCTTCTGACACTGTGATGTGACGCTGTCACCTACAAATCTGTTGAGCATATTCTTGGCTAGTCTGGAAGGCACTCAGACCATGCGCCACAGGTTAGATATATCTGATATATATAGACGTTCCCAGTAATTCCATTCGGAGACCAGGGAAACCCTTAATCTGTTCAGACCTGATTTTTATATTCTGAGTTTGTCTTGCCCCTTGTCTTTTGTGTCAGCCACAGGAAGTGGGGCATTCATCCATCTGCACACATGCCTTTCAGGCCACATAGGGCTTTCCTCACCCCAAGGTAACCAGTGCCACTTTCTAATGGCTCACTTCCTTCCTCCTGGTCTGAAACATGATACTATGACCTTTATCAGGAAAATAAAACAAGGAATAAGGTCACCAGTCAGCAGGCCAAGGCACCAAAATTCCACACAGCAGAGTGACTGCAGAAATCACAGGTAAGAGATTCTCTGGTCTCTGAAATCCAGATGGGGAAGGAACAGCATCATCTCTGAGGCCAGTAAGAACATCATATGCACAGTGCCCACGAGGCTTTCCTAACGAAGAGCAGGAAAAATCCAGAGCGGCAGGGGCTGAACAGGGCTACCTCACCCTGTCCTCATGTGGGAGATGCATTTTGTGTCTTTCTCAGGCACTCCAGTCCAAAGAATCTCCTTCATCACCGCCCTCAGAGCCAGTGACAGCTAGGGCATGCTGTGGCTGCAGGAGGCAGAGGACTTTCACACCCACTTAGCAGGCATATCACCATCAAAAGGACACCTTGAATGTGGCAGGTATTGAAAAGCTATCTGCACTCAGTCATCCAAAGAAGCACACCCTTCATGAAAATACTAACAATTCCAACGCCAAGAGCAAACTGAACAGCAGCCTAGAAGATGTTCAAAAGGGGGAAAAAAGACATCATCACTGTAGATAGATGCCCCTAGAGTTGCTTGGCAACCGTCTTTGCTAACACCTTCTTCTAAAAGGAACAGTTTACATCAGCTCCTGTGCTTCCCTGGGACCAGTGTTCTGACCACACAAGCCCAAAGCTGGGGCCTTGGGATGAGAAAGCCCATCACTGATGGGATGCCATGGATCTTACAGAGGCAAGGGGGACACACAGCTATCTCTCTGCACCATTCTGTTGATAGGACATAATCCCCAGACAGGGCTGGGCTGTGTCAAGCAAGCCAGGTGTCCAGGAACAACACTTAAGGTCCTTGCTCTGCGCCTGCAGAAGGACATGTGAGCACCTCTTAAATACGTCTTCAATATGCCTTTTGACTCCCCTCGTTCTCATAGGGTTCCAAGATGAGAGACATCATGACCCCGGGATCCGTCAGGCTCTAGGTTCAAATCCCAGCTCCTCTATTTCTCAGCCAAACCATTTAGGTAAATGACTCAGTTCCTCTGAGCCTTGGCTCCCCAGTTTCTAAAATTCAGCTAAGAATAGGATTTCCCCCCAACAACAACAGGCATATCTGGCCCATTGTCAGGTACTCAGTCAGTGTCCTGGCCCACTCCTGGAACAATCTTGACACAATCTGTGCCCTGGAAATGGCAGCTCAGATAAGACAAAGAAGGGGACCTAAGTATTCAGCAAAAATGACCATAAGCACAGCTTACGTTACTGGGTACCTATAGGATGCCAGATAGTATCTCATTTATTTTTACAGCAACTCTGAGAGGAACTATTATTCCGTTCTGAAAATGAGGAAATTAAATCTGAAATTAACACACAGCTGGGAAATGGTTGAGTCAAAATTTAAATAATGCTGCATGAAACTCCCAAGGCTGCCATGCCAATGAACTCTGTGTGTGTAGTGAAATATACACAGCATAACATTAACCACTGTAGCTATTTTTAAGTGAACAGTTTGGTGGCTTTAAATACACTTATACTGTCACAGAACCCTCCCCACCAGCCATCTTGAACCTTTTGAGCCTCTATACCTGAAACTCTGGACCCACTAAGTACAAACTTTACATTTCCAATCCCAGCCCCCATGATGCACCATTTTATTCTATCTATACAAACATGACTCCTCTAGGATCCTCAGAAATTGACTTGGGCAGGATTTGTCCTTGTGAGGTCAGCATATTTAGGGTGGGAGGGCTCAGAATGGAAACCTGGGCCTTGTGCATGCTAGACAAATGCCCTGCCACTGAGATGTAGCTCCAATCTTAGTCAATATACTTTTTAGAAGAACTGGATATCACCTTGGTAAGGGAAAGTGTCCCAATCATGTACCGTCTACAATCTACCAACTCCCCTACAACATCATCATCTATGTGCGTAGTCCCAGACTTCATGATCTAGTGGGGTACTGGAACAGGCTATGCTGCTTCCTGCTAAGGGTGTCCTTGTATCACCCACAAACTCATAATCTCCTTTGCAGAAGTCTGCACAATGTCAACATAAGCATTTGTATGTTCAAAGAGTCCATCTTTGTGTCTCCTGACTACAGTGACCAGGCACCAGCTTGCCCTACCCTGCCAAGCACTTAGGTTTCCTTCTCTTCATTAAGCACCCAATCTCTTAAAATTGGCAGGTGGAATGGGGAGGAGGGACACAAAGATAAAGCATCTATATGAAAAAAAAAATGCTCTACCCACACAGGAATTTCAGCTTTCCTTGCAGGAACTGGGTGAACCAGGCTAAGCCCTCTGCTGCTTAGGATCCTAAGCCAAGGCCTAAGCCCACTTGCAGGAAGGGCCTTCCCAAGTTCTCCCCATCAGTTACAGGGTTCAAAGTCAAGTTCATTTGTCAGAGGCAGCCAACTGGAGCCCCACCACAGGGCACAGCAGGGATCCCATCATTGCAGGATCCTAGACAGAGTTTTAGAAGAGACACACAGAAGTTCATCCTTGCCATCTGCTTTCTACAATATTCAGCAAAGGTCCAAGCCATTGGCTAATGCCCTATTTCTGTGACAGTTACATTGGACTGCTGAAGTTGCTGAATAATTCCTTTTCCCAGATTTGAACACTAGGTTGCTTGGAATATGGGGTCCTCTCAGATACAAACAAAGGGCTCACCGTGTTGGCCGCTACCATTGGATGTCCACTCAGGATGTCAGGGTGAAGCCAATCAAAATGAAAGTCAGCCCAGAGCATAGGAATGATCTACAGAGAAGCATGGAGAAACTAGCCTATCTAACTTCTCCCATTAGCTCTGCAGTAGTCAACAGGCCCCTGCCAGCTCATAACTGACAGGTCAACATGGCCCTATAGCTCTAGATGATGCTGTCAAGCACATGACATACACATTAGAAGCCCTCAAGAGCTCCCACACTTCCCAATCCTTAGCACAGAGATCTTGAAGCCAGTACTCTATTCTCTTCATGCTCATGCTCATTTCACACACATCCATGGACAAACTGCAAGGAACGTTAGTTGTATTTCCAGTATGACTTTCAATATAAACTCAAATCTGAATGTTTTGCCAGGGACAAAGAATTCTGACATTGGGACCACTGAACACCAAACATCTCCATTATCAGAATCCTCCTGTCCCCATACTGAGGAGGACTGGGCACATCCAAACAAGGGCCTGCACCCCTGCCACCACTGCTGACTACAGATGGAGCCACAGGCTGGGACTTTGGAGGGGTTTCTGGAGAGACCAAGCCTTCTTTTTCTTTCTCTTAGACTCTCCAACTTGGCCACATCATTTCTGAGAGCCACAGTCCACCTGACCTGTTAGGCAGTTGATAAGGCTGACTCATGGCTGTAGGCCCAAGACATGGAAGAGCATGGATTTTCCCTCCCTGTTTTCCTGTAGTCTTACCTTTCCAGCTTCACTCTATCTCAATGCCTCCCCTGGGTCACTCTGCCCCCTACACATGTGGAGACATTTTGGTTGTCTACATTTAGAGAGGTGAAAAGCCACTACCAGAAACCAATGAATAGAAGGCACTAATGCACATGATGATCCCTTTCACAAAGAAATATGTGTCCCAAAATGTCAGCATTGTCACTGGTGGGAAATTTGACACCTCTGCTCTGCTAGCTTCACTCCAGCAATAAAACCTTTTAATTTCTAGAACATTCCATATTCTCTTGTACTTTGGACCATCACATATACTGTTTCCTCTAACTCCACCTTTTCAGGTCCACATAATGAGAACTTCCATCTATCCTTCACGTTTAAGCTGAAGCAAAATTTCACCTGGGACGGTCTAACCTAAATCTGACCCTCTTTTCATGGCCTGCAACAGCACCCCTGCTTTCTCTCTCAGGACACCCCTCGCAATCACGGTGGCTTTTTTAATGCCTGTAGTTGTTGCCAGGAAGGAAGATCTCCCAGGGAAGAGGCATTGTGTCTACCACTTCTATGTCCCAGAGTCAACAAAGAGCTGACGAAACAGCAGTAGATGAGGGGAGGTGGGGGTGGCTGGGGGTGAAGCCCATGTAGGAAGGAAGCCAAAAAGACACAACACCTTCCTATATACAGACACCGTCCTTACACCCTTCTACTAACAGTTCTCCAAAACACAGAGAGGGCAAGATGCTAGCCCATAGCTGGAAGCCGTCACTCAAGTAGTAGAGAGGCTATAGGAGTACATATGTGTTTATCTCAGTGCACCCAGGAAACCTTCAGAAAGATACAGAAACAAATGGATGCGTGAGAGACTTCTCAGTAAAGTATATACTCTTGAATTCTGTAACTCGGAGATTATTTTAAGAAGCTTTTAGATGAATTTAAGGTCTACATCTTCAGAGCTAAAGAATAAACCAAAAAAAAATCCACTATTATTATAGAAGATGAAGGCCCAATCTAACTCAAACCTTGAAGGTAATATTTTGTATACAATTTCCAAGCCAACTTCCTGTTCTAGAAGAAAGAAAAGCCACACCACATTCTCCACATAGAATCTGGGCACACGGAAATTCTCAAAACTACAGAGACACTCATTTCCAAAGCTTCGCATTTCCCCAAATGGACATCTGGCTGCCCCTTCTCAGCTTAGCTGCCTCGGCTTGCCAGGTGGGTACCACTTAAACCTCATTTCTCCTTCTCTTCCTACACTATCGCCTTAGCTGTCCTGCCTCGCCCACTCTCCTCTTTCCATGCAAGCCCAGGACAACACTGATGCCATGAAAGGGGAGGGCAACATTCAGATGCGCTCCCAGCAGAGAGGAGGACACGTGTAACAGAAAACAAAGTTGGAATTAATAGTGAAAATGAGGTTTATCTGTGTTATCTGTAGACTTGGGCCTTCCCGTCTCTTATTAGCATAGATAACGGAGTTGTCTGTGTAATGATAAAGAAGCTGAAGATAGTTTCCCATAAATCTCTGTGACTGTGCCTCGTCTCTGACTTCCCTGGCTTGGGTCTTAACAATACCTCATCTTCCCAGGCCAGCAGCCATTTCCCCTTCCGGCTCTAACCTCTGAGCCCACTCCCCATCCCCTGCCCTTCCAGTGTCTCAGGAGCACAGCCTTTCACAGCAGGCCTTCTTTGCTTCAGCTCACTTGCAACAGGAAGCATTTCACATTATCACTCCAAATGAAATAAATGCTGGAAACCTTAGCCAGGGACTCCTGCCCACGTACAGGCTTCCAAAGGGTCTAGAGAGTGAATCCTTAGAGGACTCACTTTTCTCCATGATAAATGGAACAACTTATCATTTTAAATGTATTTTTGTAGACCTCAGAAGCCACCACAAAGGAAAAACACAACTCCTCATGTTGTTCTTCTGCTTTTGACAAAACCCACTTCTTAGCTGTACTTTATGAAAAACTCTGTCCACATAAATTGTTCTTACATCATTAACTTTCATAAAATTATAGCATGCTTTGCTCTAAAATTGAAGTTCTTCACATAGTCTTTCCTTTTAACCACAGATGACTTAAAAATTTATAGTAATTAAAAAAACATTTTACTGAACTAGTTTTGGTAATAAATGATGGTAATAGTGGTAATAATAAAGGCAGGCGTGCATTCAGCACATGCCGAGCCTCCACCCCACCCCCCATCTCGTTCATACTGCCTGCTAATGTTTGTTTTATAGTTAAGGGCACTTCTTTGTCTATGAGTTGGTATTTCTTTTAAAAAAGCTGGTTGAGCCCTTGGTAATGAGAATATCTCCCCAAACTGAGTAAGACTTTTGCTTGGGAAAATTCTTCAGATGATACCTACCAAAATGGAGGAAAGAATACTGTGACTGATGTATGGAGTTAGCATAGAAAATGGCCTTCCTTGGAATTTTCTATCAGTAACCCAACTCTCATGAAGACTGAGCCAACAAGGTTCCTGGGACCATCCTCTGAGAAAAGCTTATGGCTTGACACACTCAAGGTGAGGCCAGAGTGCTCTTCATTGGGAAAACACATTTGTGGTGGGTGATCAACTAAGGCCTCTACTTCTGCTGGGGTCTGGACTCAGCCCCTCTCTTCTGTGGGGTCTGGATTCAACCCCCAAAGACCTCAAACCGTTGACAACTATTTATAAGAGATACTATCTACAGTAAAATTTTCTGACCAACATTGAGATGAACTTTTAAAAACTGAGAAAATATTGCCAGTTATTCTCAATATTTCTGAAGTCATTTGAGGCTGTTTTGTTGTTTTGTTCTTTTAAACAGGAGTGAGGGGTTTTTACTTGTTTTTATTGTTGTTGTTTCCTAAGTTTCTTTAGAGGCAGGTTGTTCAGCATCTTAAAGGTAAGGCCATTCACTAGGGAAGTCTCAGAGGAATTGTGGTGGAAAGTTAGTCTCAAACCCCTTGCTTTGCAGCTAGAGAATCCAAGCAGAAAAGCTCTTCCCAGGGCCTGAGTCAGAAGCTGGCTCCCAGCTCCCTGGTTCATCTCTCAGTCAAGTCACTCAAAGGCAACCCTCCGAAGTCCAGGCCAAAAAGAAATTAGCAACAGTTTACAATTCAAATGCCTTCGCTGAGTTCTTTGTAAATATAATTTTAAGGGAATAAGGAAGCTCATGAGAAGACTTTCTGGAGACTTCAGAGCATCTAGCTAACAGCTCCTCAACATAGGTGGCAAATCGAAGCAAAGGAAGGTTAGTTAGTCCGACAAGGGATGCACCAGGGATAATATTGCAGCTATCAGGTTATTCAAAAAGTCTGTTAGTGCCTATGGTATCTTCCAAAGCAGTGGAGACTTCTGCTCAGAAGGCAAAACAATTCTTATTTCATATTTCCAGCCCAACTTCCCTCTGACTTCAGTCTAAAACTGATTGCATCACACTGATGCTCAAAGAAGCAGTATCCACAATAGTCAAAAGGTGGAAATGACCCACATAGCAAATGGATGAATAGTATATATAGAATGGAGCATGACTCTACCTTGAAAAGGAATGTACCAATACATCATATAACATGGACAAATCCTGGAAACACAAGAGAAAGAAGATAACACAAAATGACAAACATTGTGTGATTCAGCTTACACAAGGAACCTGGAGCAGGAACCTTTGCAGAGACAAAAAGAGAATGGAAGATGCCAGGGCTGAGGGGAGGGGATAAGGAGTCATTCTATTTGTGCTGGTACCGATTTCCGCCTGTGAGGGACAAAGGTCAGGGAGGGAAGAGTGCCGATGGTTATAAATACCACTGGGCTATAGACTCAGAAGAGCTTAAAATGGTCAATTTTATGTTATATATTTGGCATCGACCCTACCATTTCTCAATTTCGACCTTAAACTTTTATTCTTTTATTATATTTCTTCTCAAGGCCTGCTTCTAGCCAACTGTACCAGTCCTGTATATTCATAAACATAAATCCCCATAGTCCCATGAAGGCCACTTTAAGGCCTGTGACGACCACCTTCCACAAATATCTACCCAGCCTAAGGCCTCCCACTTGATGACTCCACCATGAAGGCCCCATGTGACTAAACTTCTAACATGGAATCCCAGCCAAGCTTGAAGTTCTTACCAGGGAACATGTATGTGTTGCACACTTTTTTCCTGTAGGGAAAGCTGTGCTCTTATCACAGGACAACCTCAGAAACTTCCCAGCTTCTCACCCAAGGCCACCCTACCAGGCCAACGGCAAAGAGGCAGGCGGCTGTGTAATCCAACTGCAAGGCGCACCATGAAGATGCACTCAATTAGAAGGAAAATCTTTGTACCTTTACAGGAGAGAGGACATAATAAGCAAGATGGAACATCTGTGACTTCTAAGGGAAGAAGCTTTTCATTTTCTCTTAAAAGAATACATTTCTCATGCAGCAAAGAGGATCTCAGAACAAGAGTATTTTGATATAGATAGCAGTGGCCCAAGAACCTGAGTTTTGTGGGATGTGGTCCCCATTCATCACCCAAGCCTGCTAGGTGCCAATCCCATGCATGCCCACAGCCTTTTGTCAACTTTAACATACAGGCTTCTGCACCTTTATCATGGCAACAAGGCTGGTGGTTTGAGAGCTTAGCTCTCTAAGTGGTTCAAGACCTCTAGAGTTTCTTTCCTGTGAAGAGTGACAACCACTAGGGAACCCTCTGCATTGCCAACACACATGGACATTTGCACAAACAAGCTGCCACTTGTGAGGAGCCCACTCCACACCATTCCCTCGTGCATCCTAAGCACACGTCAAAATCACACTCAGATATTTAGAGGCAAACATCTTTAGAATAATGTGTTGTTCCCAAAGTACTTAATTAGCAGACACACCGAGCTAGAGAACTGCCCTTGAATATGCATTTTAACCTCCACATTATTCTTTCTGGAAGAACAAATTTTCCTCACTGGACAGTCAAGAGTTGATGCAGACACTGAAAACCAACAATCTTGGGTGTCAGTCTGAAAAGTGAGGTTCATCTTTCCATGCAGGTTCTATCTACCTTTTCAGGCCACACCCCCTGTCACCACTGGACTAGTCTGTAGAGTCAAAGGTGTTTTCTCCATTTACTGTGGATGAGCAAATGTTCCTGTTCCTCAAGTTATGTCTGAACTTTTCTGACACTTCCCAGTGATCTCCTGCACCTTCCTCTCATCAACAACTTCAGCCAGTTGTATACATGAGACTCCGGTGAGTGTATCACAGTTTAAATAAACCCATCCTTTCTCTAAGCAGAAAGTGGCTTCCAGAGAAGCTTCATTAAAACCAGAAGCCAGAGTGCCAAATGGTGGGCTTGCAAACAGCAAAAATGACTTACACAACCATAGGTATGTGATGCTCAGGTCTGTCATTATGGGCTTCACTCACAGGCCCAGATCCAAGATCAACTGTCGATTCACTGTGAACCCTTTCAGGTTGCATGCTGGGAATCACAAGTGGGGGAGTGCAGGCTAAGGATCTGCACAAGTGTTGCCCCTACAGTCTTAGACCAGACACAAAATGTCACTTGCAGCCAAGGCTTGCCATGCGCAATGGTTTTCAGTGAGAGTGTAGAGAAGTAGCTGCTGGAATGATTGACCATGTGGGGTTCATTAAAACTTGTGAATTCACACACGAGGGAGGCTGGAATGCTTCTGAAGGCTGCCCCATGCCTCACTCAGGGATTTCAAATCCCACCACCACCATTGGCCAATGGTGCTCCAAGGAGAATGGCAGATACCATCAGGAGGTTCAGACGTGGACTCCAGCTGAGTGCGGTAAACTTCTACCTTCCATCCTCCCCCAGTCTGCATCCCCCCCCACCCCAGTTGTATTTATACTTCGAAGGAAGTTAACAGTGAAGCAGTAGTCACCCGGGCGTGCTCAATTTTTGACAAGCCTTAGTCACTCTGTACCCAGCAGAACAATTCACATTATATTCCAAAGCCTGTGAAGACTGCCACACAAGCTAACACTAAAATGCCAAGAGCTCCACTTACCTTCTTTATTAAGCCTCATAACCTCCCTGCTTTTGCCACCCTCTTTTCCAGCCTCTTCTAAATCTACATCTGCAGATGAAAAAGAAAAGGAAAAAAGAAAATGAGGAAAAAAGGGGGCAAAGCCAAAGTCAAGGGGGGAGGGAGAGTGTTTATTGGCAAACAGATCGATATAAAGACTGTATCTGAAAATCTTACAAAAATTGACAATGCAACATTTTCTCCCGAGTCTGGGTTTCCATCTACCTGGCCCAGATAGGTACCAAAAAAACTATGCAAGCAGCAACAGAGTCGCCTTTTAAACAGATACCACCGTGGGGCTGCGAAAGCCCACCCCGTAGGCTGCCTGCCCCAGGGAGCCGGACACAGACAGACAGACAGACAGCCTTGCTGGCAGCCGGGCCTCTCTGTGCTCTGATGGTCTGTGTCTGTGTGTATTTATTTAGAGAGAGAGGGAGAAGCATGGAGGACGCCGGGGGCCACTCTCTCTCACACACACACTTTTTCCCAGTGGCTCTAGGTGAATGGAAAGGTTACAGGATAATAAAAGGAGGAGCAGGCGGTGGGGTTCTTACTGTCGGAGCAGTGTAATTTGGCGGCGTCGATCCAAGAGGACCAGGGTTTGCCCAGAAACGCCTCCGGACTGGGCACTTTGCGGTGCAGTGTCGCCATTGCTGTTCCTTCTTGTTGCTTTTTCCCTGTTCCTTCGGCAGCAGCAGCCGAGAGACACGGGATTCGAGAACGCTCCGACGTCATCTTCGGAACGTTCCGACATTGAGTGCTCTGCGAGAGGGAGGAGGGCGGCGGAGGAGGCAGGAGGCGGGGCGCGCTAGGCCCTGCCCGGCCCTGCTGTGCTGCGCGTTGCCACTGGGGGCGCCAGAGAGGCTCGATGTGCGCGGGGCCGGGGAGAGCGCGCAGTCGGGCTAGCGGAGCGCAGAGCGGTGCAGAGGCCGAGAGCGGTGCGGGTTCCGCCGGACAAGCTCACCTCGAGCCTGGATGCTGCACACCGTCCTGTTCAACCAGCATCCCCACAACTGGAACGACGTCGGACAAAAGTAAAGGTGGCCTTTCCCACAGTCGTCGCTGAAGGACCCAAAGTTTTGCACGCTGCATGTCCCTTCCTCTCGGAGTCCCAGTCACCTATCGTGCGATGTCCCCGAGGAATCACGGGGGTTTAGTGGGGACCAGAACCGTTGTTCTGCACCCCTCCACCCCGACCCTTCCAGGGCAGGGCAGGGAATCTGGTCATTTCCACTACCATGCCGCCCTGTCTCCTCTCTTCGTGAGCCTTGGAACCTGGTCGCTGCGCAGATGTCTTTGGAAGCCAGACGCAAAGGGGAAAAATGGATGTGGCTCAGAGAAGCAGGTAAGTAGGGAGAAGAGCGGCCATCCCACGCCGGGCTGCGGGACAGACAAAATTCCAAACTCCATTTGGTTGGCTCGGTGACCCGGAACGTTTGCACGACTCGTGTCCCCGCTGGCAGAGACTTTGCTCAGCAAACATCAGAGCCAGAGCGAGCTCAATGCTCCCTTAGACCCAGGGCTTCCAATGGAAGGTTCTGGGAGTCAGAAGCACTAGGTATCCCATAGGACCCTGATTCCCAGACTGTGGACTCGAGATGCTTTGAGATGTCCTGACCCTGGGGGCAGGTAACTGAGACTTTTTAACATTTGTTATCTCTTTAAAATTGTTTGTTTACTAGGAATAAACTGTAAAGACACCCTTACCCCACAATCAATAACTTTCTATTTGCCTAGCATTCTTTCATTCTTACCACTGCTGTCCCGGAGACCCCATTTCTCCACTCCGACGCGTTGCTTGATTCTGAGATGTATTTTGGTGGGGCTGGAACGTCCTGGCACTCAGCATCATGCACCCCAAAACCAGCATTAGGATGAAGCGATGAAGGAGGATGTACAGACTTGTTTTAGTTGTGATATGTGTGCGAATGGACCTGCTTATTCAGACATGGGTAAATCTGGGTTAGCTTTCTTGGATGGATTGTTACCTAAGGGAAACTGGGTAAAGAATCTCTATACTAAACATTTGAGGTTTAGGAAATATGTATCATCCCTTGACATCTTAGATAAGCTAGGCACTGTGCTTCTCATTTCTTCACTCAGCCATCTTTTCAAACAACATTGTTCACACACACGGGGACAGGGAGAGCTACCCTGGCCTTGACAGAGCTGCAGTTAGAGAGAAGCAAGCCTAATTCTTCAAGGGGAGTATCATGCACAGTGATACTAGTATGAAAGTGATATGGACTTTCATGACTGAGCAAGCTCCTTGGAGGAACTGAAAATGATCTAGGAGTGATTAGAAAATGCATCACCAAGAAAATGGAAACTGCTTTGCATCTTAGAAATTGGGATGAATTTATAGTAAGCTGAGGTCTGGTATTGCTAAGGAAAGGTACCGGGCAGAGGTTCTGGCTGAGCATAAGAGTGTGGGGGTGCGAGATGTGGATTAGCTGTGTCTTATAAGGGCCATAGCTAGGTTGGAGTTAGTTGAAGACAGCTAGGGAAAAACACATGTTCCATTCAGAGGAAATGTTCCCAGGAAGGTTTGATGTTCTTTTTTTTTTTTTTTTTTTTAAACCTTTATTTATTTGCCTGGAACTACAGACAGTTGTTAGCTGCCATGTGGGTGCTGGGAATTGAACCCGGGTCCTCTGGAAGAGCAGGCAGTGCTCTTAACCACTGAGCCATCTCTCCAGCCCCAGGTTTGATGTTCTTTAACTTAGATGAATCCATCTATCCCATCTGCCACTCTGCTTGCTAAATTTTCCTGAGCATCATATGTTGGGGGAACTTTGCTACAACATTAGTATTTCTAAGATTTCTCAGCATTAGGAAGACAAGTGTACCATCACCTTGCTGGTTGGAGCATGTTGCCTGCCCTTCCCACACCTGATGGCTTAGAAACAGGATTAACATAAAAGCCCCCTCTCACACCACCCCAGGAGCACTAGTTGGAGGAAGAAAGGAATTCCAGGCCTTTGTTGCCTAATATCATTAGCGCCTCAGCCATGAACCGCCATGATGAGCACAGACTGTTGATAAGTAAAGTCTAGGAAACCAGGTCAAATGCATTCTGACTGGGCAGGATGGCCTCTGTGGGAATGTGTCATCTACCTTACAATCCTGCTCCTGGCCAAGCTACTGTGGTGTGTAGAAGACTTCTCTACTTCCTGGAGGCCAGACTTGGTGGCCCTCCCCTGTTCCTAACCATTGTCATTTGCCAGCACCACTTAGGAGCTGTGGTACCCATCCTTGATGCCTTATGCAAATGGAAAGAAACTGAATACTGATGTGTGTGTACAAGTTGAAGCGAAGCCAGCCTCACTAGTTAATGTGGTTGGGGAGACAGTCTGAGAAGGAGGGCTTGAAATCAGTGGTTTCCATTGCAGTGTTGGCATTTGACTGAGATCCCAAATGTAGCTGAACCTCTCCTTCTTGATCTGTTAAATGGGCAACAAAGCTGCCATTCTCTTGAGATTACTGAGTAGGGTGAATTTAGGCTGCTGAGCCCAGTGAATAGTGAGTCATCAGGCACATTTGCTGTTCTCTCTCTCTCTCTCTCTCTGTTTTTTGGTTTTAGTTTTTGGTTTTGGCTTTTTGGTTTTGCTTTTGTGTCCTTGGATTTGGTTTGGTTTGGTTTGGTTGTTTTTTGGTGTTCTGTTTTGTTTTTGAGATGGGATATCACACGATAGACTGGGATGAACTCAAATTCAGTGTGACCTCACAGCAGTCTTCCTGCCTCAGCCTCCCACACTGGCTGCCTGTTTCTTTCTTTAGTCAGGCTGCATGAGAGGCTGTGAATAACAACTGGCAGCTGGAAAGAGGCCAGCACTCTGATGTGATAGCTTTACCATCACTGCTCTGGCAGCACAGGGCAGCCCTCCCAGCATACGGCAAACCTTCTGCAGTAGCTCTTCTACTGGGAACAAGGCTGCCTTTGCCTCACAATGACAAGGCCTCAGAACAGAGAGAAGAATGGGATCGCTACACATTCCTTTTGTCTTTGACTTTCTTGTTTCTTAAAAAAAGAAAAATTAATTTTGGCTTCCTAAAAGTGTTTTGCTTCTGGTGGGAAATGATGTTGTTGGGAGCCAAAATCTAACTTAGCCATATTTTATATAAGTTAGCTCCTCTACAATCTATACTCTAGATAGCCAGCTGTCTTTACTCTAGATAGCAAATTCCAGAAAACTACACACCTTTATTGTTAAGCTAAACCATGACTTCAGGCTTTCTCTTTGACCTCAGATCAGCAAGGTGACCTTCCCCAGACCCTCAGCTGATAACAGATAGATTTCCATATCAATTCTACCCTGTCTGTTACTTCCCCTCACATTCTTTTGAACATCCCACCCCTTTCCTCCCAGCCACCTGCATGGCAGAGATTCTGTATAAATATTGGCTGTAATAATAAAGCTTTGGAGGACTTGAACAGAGAGATTTGTCTTGTCCTTCCGTTCCTTTGTGTTCCTGCCTTCCATTTGCTTCCTTCCCAGGTCTAGGTCCACGCTGAAGACCTTGCTGGCCAGGGCATGATGTCATAGAGATCATCCCATTACACTGCCCCTTTGGGGGCTACCTCTCCTGTAGATCACAGAGATCACTCCATTATATAGCCCCTTTGGGGGATACCTCTCTTGTAGATGACAGAGATCACCCTACTACACAGCCTCTTTGGGGGTTTCCTCTCCTGTAGATCACAGAAATCATCCTTTTACACAGCCCCTTTGGGGACTATGCCTGCTGTATTAGTTATTCTTTTCTCTGAGACCAAATACCTGACAAAGCAACCATGAAAGGGTTTTGCGGTGGTGGTTTGAGTGGTTGATCACCTTTGGAACTGTGTGGGAAGGATTAAGATGTGTGGCCTTGTTGAAGGAGGTGTGTCACTTTGGAGTGGGATGTTTCGGATGCCAATCATTTCAGGTTAGCTCTCTCTGCCTCACAGCTGTTTCCCATGTGAGCCCTCAGCTCTTACCTCTCTGTCTTGCCTGCTGCCATGCTTCCCACCATGGTGCCCAGGGACTCACCATCTGAAACTCTGAGCCCAAATAAACTCTTTTATTAGATGCCTTGGGTGCCTTATCACAGCCGCAGAACAGAAACTAAGGTGAGTTTCCTGTGGCTCACAGTCTAAGGGGGTACTAGTCTGTCAGGGCACAGAACATGTGGCAACAGGAAGATGAGGCAGCTGGTCATGTTTTGTGCAAACTTAGGAAGCAGAGCCAGGCTAAACCACATCCTCAGCTGGCTTTGTGAACAGGGCCCATCCCACCCATGGTGCCCATATTCCTTATTCAGGGTGGGCCTTTCCACCTCAGGTAAGTTCAGAGGCTTGCCTCCTAGATGGTTCTAAATAATATCACGTGGGCAACCAAGATGAGCCATCCACTCGTGTCCCAGACCTGATGTCATTTTTCACACCATTTTCAATACATTTATTGACATCTCTATTATTAGAGGTATAGATGATACTGGTCTGTGTGTTCTAAAAGTGAATCATTTCATTTGTGGTTATTTTTTGTGCAGGTTTTTTTTTTCCCTCTGTGTTTCTGCCTGAGAATGTGTACACATGTATGTATGTGAAGAAGGGACCCATGCTAGATGTAGACCCATGTAGATAATAGTTTTTTGTTTGTTTGTTTGTTTGTTTGTTTTAAATAAAATCAAACAGGATCTCTCCTTGACTGGGGCTTACTGATTGGGTTAGACTGGCTGCCACTAAGCCCCAGGGATCTGCTCATCTCTACCCCAATATGGTACCAAGCATGTACCACCATATTCAGATTTTTTGGATGGATTCTGGAATCCTAACTCAGATCCTCACAAACCTTTGCCACCTGAATCATTTCCGCAGCCCTGCTTTTTTCATATATATTGTGACATGGCGTTACATGTGGAATACCCCATTCCTTTTGACTGCTACATAGCTATTAGCTGATAGCCATTTTAGGGTGCTGGTTTTACAAAAGAAAGGGTGGTCAACACTTTTATTTTTATACATGCTTTTTAATAGTGTCTTAAATGCACAATAGGATGCATTTCTACCTAGGATCAGAATTTCCTGGTACATATACTTTCTATTTCATTAGCCCTACCAATCATCCTTTAAAGTAGTTGACCAGTCCAGACTTCCTCTAGCCATGTAGTAACGTACCCTCATCTTCACACTCTCATTAATTAATTAATAACGTTTTCAAATTGCTGGCTCCTGGCAATATGAAGGGAATGTGTCTTATTTGCTTGAATTTCTCTCAGCTTGGATGTTTTGAGCCTTTTTAATGTGCATTTTATTCTCACTCTTTGAACTACTGTGTCTGTTGATTTGTAGTTGGCATTTTGAGGCCTTTGTATTGATTTGAAGGAATTCTCTATGCCTTCCAGACATACAGCACTTCTACCTGTGTGGAAATGGTAGCACTTTTCAGCTTTTCTCTTTTTAATTGTCTTTTCCAAAGTACTTCGGTGTTTGGGAAACTGCCCATTCTCAAGGCTGTGAGTCTTATCTTTCAGTTTCTCTTTACGCTTGGCAGGTTTTTGTTCCACATTTAGATATCCAAGTTCCTCTGATGAGTATAAGGAAAAAAGTTAATTTCCCCTGGGCCCTTGGGAGGCTAAGGCAACAGGATTGTGAGTTCCAGGCCAGCCTGAGCTACATAACAAGATTCTGTCTCACAAACAAAATTTAATAGTGTCTTAATCAGGGTATTATTGTGAAGGGACACCATGACCACAGCAACTCTTACAAGGAAAGCATTTAATTGGGGTTGGCTTACAGTTTCAGAGCTTTAGTTCATTATCATCATGGTGGGAAGCAAGGTAGCATGCAGGCAGACATGGTACTAGAGAAAGAGCAGAGAGTTCTACATCTTGATGCACAGGCAACAGGAAGTGAACTGATGATCTTTGGGGACCTCAAAGCCCACCTCTTAGTGACACACTTCCCCTAACAAAGCCACACCTACTCTAACAATGCTTCCTAATAGTGCCACTCCTTATGGGCCTATGGGGGCCAGTTACATTCAGACCAACACAACAAAAGGTTAATTTCTGGTCCTTCTCAGCTGCCTTGGTGCCACATGCTGCAGATATCCGTGGCACACAAAACCAGATCTGTGGGGCTTGAGCTCTCCTCTATGCCCCATCACATGAGTGCTTCTTCCCAGCACTGTTCTGCCATGTCCTCATTGTTCTATTAAGTGCCAGTGCCCTGCTTTCATGGCATAGACTCAGAAGCTTATATCTATATAACAGTGTCGTTGTGGATGTAGGCCCTGTCAAAGATCTTCTTGAGGAATGTGCCCTACTTCCTGCAAATGTTTCAATAAGCACAGGCCAGTGGCCACAGCCCACATGAATCTCCTCAAAGCTTCTCTCAAGGATGAATCTCCTCAAAGCTTCTCTCAAGGTAAGTGTTCAAACTAAATATCTAAAAGGCCACCCCCTATCTGTGGGTGGTAGGGGTAGTGGGGTGGTGCCCATTGCCAGTCCTCCCTGATGGGAGAAGACAAAGAAGTAGGCCTCAGATAGGGCTCGGTGCCTGGGCTCTAAGAGGGGACAGGAAGTGTAGAGAAGCAGGTGGGCCTGTGGCTTTCAGCCAGGAGAGGGTCTGCTGGGGTGATTTCCAGGTGGCTCTGGGGTTGTTTACACCCAGTGCCCACTTGGAAGGTTTTCTGTATGCCATTTCATTTTCTGATTCAAACTTCATGAAAAGTCCTGCCCACAACTGTGCCATGGGGCATTAAGTCTGGAGTTGACACTTAGGAAGAGTGAGAACACTCAGTGTTCTTTCACACCAGCCCTGTGCAGAGATGGCACCACTGTGGTGAAGAGGCTCTGCCAGAATGCGGGAGCAGATGCTACCCAGCAGCCAGCATCTCCTGAACCTTTCCCTCATGTCTACTCCATACTCTCGAGCCCTGAGCACAGGTAGTGGGATTTGGGGTTTTATTCACATGACAGGAAATCCTGAAGATATTAAGACCACAGAGCAGTCAGAACAGAGAATCTAGTCCAGCTCTCCAGAGGCAGAGTGTGGCTTGCTCATCCCTGTAGGGTGCAGTATCAGCCGTTGTAATCTTCATTTAGGCTATGGTTTTTCAGCCATGGTGTGTCCACTGTCTTTCTCTTGGAAGTGCCTGCCACCGTGTCTGGAGATTGTTGGGATGTTGTGACAAGAGTGTGAAGGGGAAGGGGTTGCTATTCATATCTAGTAGAGGCCAGAGTAAACTGGATAAACAACCCAGCTCAAGGCAGCCTCCATGGGCCAACATGATGGAGATGAAGTAGAGATAGCCTGATGTTGGCTGCTAGTATCAGGCTTCCCTTCTCTTCAGACAGTGAATGCCTGGCCTCAGGGACAGCTTTACCACTTGTGATCATCTTTGATCACACCCCACCGTTACTAGGGAGACTCAAACCCTTTTCACAGACAGCATTTGAAGAGCCAAATGGTATTGTGGGTTGGAAGGTACCTGTGCAATTAAAGAGAACATCACCATGTACGTACAGCATCATTCTAGACTGTGCTTTCCTACTCCAAACGAAGGGCTGCTCTTATCTCCAGTTAGGGGTGGGGAAACTGAGTCCGTATGGACACTCCTTCCCCACTGTTTGCCCAGCACCCCACCTGGCAAACACCGCCAGTGCTGCTGCAATGCTCTGCACAACTGACCCTCTTCTCAGTATTCCCATGCCAATCGGCCTGGCAGATGGCGGTGGGGTGAGATCAGGAATGTGCAGATTGTCTTCCACCAGCGGACTAGATGGGCCAGCAGAAGGAATGATGGCTACATCAGTCACCAGCTCATTGACACTTTGCTAGAACCAGAGTCACTATTCCTGTAACTACCACCCTGTTACCGCCACCATGAAACGATGCCTAGATAAGCCTTTGGTCTCTGATGAATAAGAGATACAGTGCCCTAGGTCATAGAATACAGTGGTCTTGGTTCTAATGCTGCTTGATTTCACCCTACTCTGGGCTAGGAGGAGACAGTGACATATACATCAGCTTAATAAACTCGACAGTGGGGAGGGTCAGCATGTGTGGTTTCAATTACAGATTGACCCAGGATTGATTGAACAGTCTGCATTGCTCCAACAGTAATAGAGCTCAAGGACTGGCAGGGGCTGGACCCTGAAAGGTGGGTGTTGGGGAATCAGGCAGCTGATGGGCTCCATGTCCCTTTGGATCCAGGAATAATCCAATTATGAGTAAAATGTCATCGTGAGGTGAGCACAGTGACACTGGGGGCTGGTCACAGCTTGCTCTCCTTTAGTCCCTTGTGCCCATACATTCCCCTCAGACAACCTCCCCACCCTCCCCCCCCCCCCCCCCGCTGTTCTGTCCTCACCTGGTTTTTAACTTTACTGTGACTCACCTAATAACATTGTAGGGGAGAAAGGCCATAATGATTGCTTCTATTAAGAAGGCCTTACTTACCAGCATTGTGAAGTTTGCCTGAAATGCCACAAGTTCATAGCCGGGCTGGAGAGATGGCTCAGCGGTTAGGAGCACTGGCTGTTCTTCCAGAGGACCTGAGTTCAATTCCCAGCATCCACATGGCAGCTGACAACTGTCTGTAATTCCAAGATATGACACCCTTACACAGTTATATAAAAATAAAATAAATATTAAAAAAAAAAACAAGATCAAGGTCACCCTGGGCTATGTAGCAAGACCTTGTTTTAAACAAGAAGAAAAGCAGCAATCCATAGGTTTTCCTAAGTAAGACTGTGGCTTTCAGATACTGATCTACTCAAAGAATTGTCTCATCTAATGCCATGTCAGGGACTACCTATATTGGCCTTTGATATCTCAGGGAATAACAGCCTCATTTTCTAGAACCGGAAAAGTGAACTGGCTCACCTTGCTGGATACACAGAAGATAAATGACCCAGGGGGCTGAGAAGGACAGTGGCCATCCTGGGCAGCCAAGGCTGGGACAAAGAAACCTGATCTGAGCAGGACAACTGATATAAATACAACATGGTAGTTCCGCACTGCACATGGGGGCAGTGAGCAAAGAGCTGGGGACACAGAGAAGGTAGGTTCCCCCAACGTAGCCCTTAGTGGAAACCAGGCAAGTCCTGGGGAGCTGGGGAGGCCCATATGGGGATGAGAGAGTTCTATGGGTTCTCAGCTACAATCGTGCTATAGAGTAATATGTGTGTGGATGGGAGTACAGTGCATGCAGCTGACAAGAATCTCTAAACAGCACCACCTTCAAGGGCTGCAGATGAGCCTCAGCCTGTATGCAGAAGGCCATGGGCTGGGACCCCAGTACTGGATGGAGCAGATGTGGTGACACCTGAAGCTGAAGGTCATCTTCAAACACATAGGAGTTCAAAGTCAGCCTGGGATGCATGTACTCTCTCTCAAAACAGTTGGGCTGAGGGGGATCTATAATGGCACATGCACAAGACAAGGGTGATACAAAAAATGATACACAGAAACACTTAAAGTTTTTGATGTTAGGAGGCAGCCCCAAGCACAGAAACACTGCAGCCAGCAAGCTGCAGAGGTAAAGGCCAGGTTCTCTTTTACAAACTGTGGTAGGAGTGTGACCTTGATTTTGTCCAGTTTAACAAACAATGTTGCTCTTCTTTCTTCACAGAACTGTTAAAGAATATGTCTGTGTTGCTTTGTGCCTCAAGATTTATGGTTCTTTGGTACAGTAGCCCCAGGGCAAGCTTTGCAAGTGAAGGGGACAAGTGTGGCTCTATTTACCTGAGTCCAAAGACAATTCAGGTAAATAGAGCCACATGTGTTCCCTGGAGAATTACTACGGAGTGACTGTACTAGTTCATGCCCAGGAGCTGTAAAGAAGGAAGGCCGGATCCCAGAGAACACTGGGATGGGAGTCGGGAGCAGAAAATACCAGAAAGTGACTTAGTCACTCTTCCATTACTGGGAAGGACACCATGACCAAGGAAACTCTTCTAAAGGAAAACATTTAATTGAGGCTTGCTTACAGTTCCAGGGGTTTAGTCCATTACTATCACAGTGGAGAGATGGCAGTAGGCATAGCAGTAGCCAAGAGCTAACAGAAAGGAAGGGGTAGAGAGAGAAAGAGAGAGCACACAAGCCTGGGACTACTGAACCTCAAAGCATACCCCCAGTGACGCACTTCATCCAACAAAACCACGCCTCCTAATCCTTCTCATTCTTTGAAAAGTAACACTCCCTGGTAACTACATCCCCATATAGGAGCCTATGGGGCATCCTTGTTCAGATGATCACAGGAAGTAGTAGCAGGTGCCTTTCATTATAATAATGCTTTCTTGAGGGTGGGAGAGTGAGGTGGAGTTGAGAGTGCAAACGGAGGAGAAGAGCCTTTCAGACAGGCTGTCCTGAGATCCCGACCCTAAGTACCAGGACAGCCTTGCCAGCTAGAGAGAGTTTTCTCGGAGGAAGGAGCTGTCAGTGCAAAGGTCCTGTGATGGAGTGGACCAACTGGAGTGGGTAAACTGGAGAACCTTTGTCCAGGCAGGCTGCTGTCTGTGCCCTGCCATGGTAAGCACATAAGGATCTTGAGCATGGATGTGGGAGAACTATAAACTATGCTGACAGCTTTGAACACAATTACTTCCTAAGTCACAAATGGAACCCACATTGAGTGTAATCATTGTGCAGAGGCTCTAGAGTTCAACATCAGCAGAATGTGATAGGACAGAGCTGCCAGCAAAGGTGATGGGAACATGCAATGGCCTTCAACAACGGGGTACACCTCAAGGGCGTGGCCAATGCTCTGCTTCTAGAGCTGTGACGGGGTAGCTGTTCATATATATTTAATAAAACCTGAATATCAGAGAGAGGAAGCATTATAGTTAATTTTTATTTAGTTGTCTTGTAATTTTTTTAGCCTTGCTCCTAGTCGCTTTTGTCAGTTATTTTTGTTAGTTTTTTTTTTTTTTTTTTTTTGTCGCTTTTTTAAGTCGCTTTTGTTCTCTCTAGTTTTCTATAAGCTTCTATATATTTATCTAGGTTAGGATCAATGGCATGGCGAGTAGCCTTGAATTTAGAGAAACAGAAGCTTTGTCTCTGGAGTTGTGGGATTAAAGGTGGAGGTCACCACTCCCAGCTTTTATTGTGTTTGGATTAAAGGTGTGTGTGACTGACTTAGTTGTTTAATCTTTGTATTTTTTTTTTTTTTAAACTTTATTTATTTATTTATTTGCCTTGGTGTTTGACTGGAACTGGAACTACAGACAGTTGTTAGCTGCCATGTGGGTGCTGGGAATCGAACCCGGGTCCTCTGGAAGAGCAGACAGTGCTCTTAACCGCTGAGCCATCTCTCCAGCCCCCTAATCTTTGTATTTAAGGTTTAAGAATTTTTTGAGCTGTCTGCCTAGGATTTGACTGGGTGCTCTCTCCCCAATATTTAGGTTTTATTAAATATGTAATATATATCTACAGGTAGCAGTTTATAGGATCATAGAAACAGTCTATTCACTTAAAATAAGTTCTCAACACATTCAATTAATAAATGTTACATGAGCATCTGTCAAGTTCCCAACACCAAGCTGGCTCTGGGGAAATAGCCATGAATAGGCGATAGACAGCCCTGACCTTACAGAACTTTCCTGAGGGAGCACAGCAGGTTGCTATGTAATTATTATTTTTCACTATATTACAAGTTTTAGATTATGAAATTATTTTTAGTAATTAAACAGCAAAAAAATCATAGAGACATATAGCAGCTGGATGGTGGTGACACCTGGCTTTAATTCCAGAACCCAGGAGGCAGAGGCAGATCTCTAAATTTGAGGCCAACCTGGTCTACAGAGGGAGTTTCAGGACAGTCAAGGCTACACAGAGAAACCCTGTCTCAAAAAACCAAAGGAAGGAAAAGCATATAACATAGTATAGAAACCTATTCCACTAAGCAACGCTCCAGGGAAGCCACTGCCAACAGGTTTGTTTGTTTCTTTAACTTTTAAAAGTGTAGCTAGAATATAAGATCATAGTCTTCTGAATTTATTTTTTAGTTTAATGTATCTTGAATATCCTTCTTACACAAACACAAATTTCTTTTTAATGGCCGAGTAATATTCCATGCTATGAATGTACTACAGTGAAACTATGATCTTCTTGGTGGATCTGGATATCACTTCTATTTGTCTGTATTGTAAACAATATGCAAGGAATATGATTATATTTATGGAGCCTATAGGTGCGTTTTTGAAGGACAAAGGCATAGAAGTAAAATGTGGATCACAAGAGGCTGAGTAATTTAATAAAGCTGATAGCTAAGTGAGATACTGAGGTGAGCCCAGGCATCCTGTAGCCTTAGCTACACTGTGTCAGTGAAGGTTATCTACACCTTTCTGATGAGAATGATAGCTTGTTGTTTAAATGGGTCACTTTTAACCTCAGTCAACATTAAGCATCTTCCTGTGAACTAGTAC